>CAUYLG010002506.1:0-57055 GCA_963573385.1 Cacajao melanocephalus
CACTCCCTTAACTATCTCCCACCCTACCTCCCTAATACCTTACTCCCGCCCCCCCGCCTTACTACCTTTTCTCCCTCCGTACCTCCCTACCTCCCTCCTTCCGTCCTTCCTCTTTTCTTCTTTTTCTTTCTTTTTAAAAAAAGACTCAGGAGTCAATGATCACTTTAATAACACTTTTAAATTTAGATAATATATTTACAAGTACTTCAAAAGTTGTAAAATGCTACAGAGATTATTAGTTTGAGACAAAGTCTATGAGAAAGCTAAAAGAGAAATCCTGTCTACCTCAGCCATTAAAAAAGAAGTCCCACAAGCCCTGTTCACTGACTGACACATTTGCAGCTTGGTTCTTTCCCACCCACAGGTTCAAGAGCCCTCGCTACCCGTCCTGAGCCATGGTGGGGGCTGAGAAAGGGGTCCACCAGTGGTAAGGCATTTGTCCATGGCTGGGACGCCATGGGACTAGGGACATGGAACTGCCCAGGTTCTTTGCATTGGCCTGGTGCTCCTCTTTTTAGGCCATTGAAACCATCTCCAGCCCTTTTCTACAGATACGATTGCCGAGACCAATGCAGCCCTTTTGGTTTGAGATGTCTGAAAAGTACTGCCAAAACATCTAAATAGATGTCTTTTGAAACATTTCTCTAAGTGAAGTTTCAGCAGGCTTCAAAGGATGGTGTTTCGGCTGAGTTCCAGTGTGGTTTACAGATTGCCTTAGAGGAAAGTAAATCAGCTGAGAAAAATAGACTTCACCCTTAAAGAGCCGACTGTGTTTAGGAATGCAGCTAAAATTCCTTTTGAGCCAGGCTGCAGATGCCTGCGAGATGGAGCTGGGGCTTCCACATCCCTTCCAGGCTTCCACTCTGATCGGCTGGATGCCCGGTCTCTTGTTCTGGCTTCACTTTGGGAAGTCCCTAGAAATGGGGTCTCTCACTGCACTCTGTCCCTGCTGGCTATAGGAGCTGCCCGAGAGGAGGATGAAGATGCCAAGCAGAGGCTGCAAGTCCTCTGTGTTCTGGGTTTGGTGCCTTGGTCCTGATCTGAGCTCTATGAGGTCTGGATTCTGTGTGGGTGGCAGCTTGCTCTTGAGCATGTGAAGGTGCAAGTCCTCCCCATTCTGGGTTTGCTGCCTTGGTCCTGGTCTGAGCTCTGTGAAGTCTGGATTCTCTGCGTTGTGGTAGCTTGCTCTTGAGCACACGAAGGTGTGGATCCTATTATGCCAGATGCAGCATATTGTCTCACCCTCAGAAGGAGATCCCAAATTATTTGTTGGTTAAATAAAGAAGCTAAAAGGGTCATGGTACTGACAATATTTCTTAGGTTTGATTTGTTTACTTCAGAAATGAATTCCTTTGATATGTTCTCAGGAAGAAGAATAAAAGGCAGTAAATGTTAAGTACCGTATGCTAACAGATGATGCCATGGGAGCACCTCAAAGGAGTAGGAAGGATGTGAGAGTAAATAGAGAGTTAAAAAGCTGTGAAAGTGAGTAGACTGTTGTTTTGAGGAGCGTGTCAAGGAGGCTCTGGGTGGTATTAGGTGAGCCTGGAATTGCACTGTCTGTGAGTGTTCGTGGCCTGTGCACATGCCGGGCAGGGCTCCGTGATGCAGTGGGGCCCAGGTGTCTGGGAAGTTGGAGGTGAGATGGTGGTGTTTTGGGGTAGCAGCCTGATGCAAGACTGCTCCATGGAACAGCTTTTGTGGCCTTTCTGTTGCAATGTGGGCTTCACATCTTAGGGGAATGTGGTGGGATGCTGTCGTCCCCATATGTAATGAGTTGACGGCAGACGAGAGAATGAAGAAGAGCTGGGTGCTTCATTAGGGATGGGCTGTGGCTCTTCCTGTGACTGCCCATTGCAGCGCTTCTGTTCCCGGAACCAAGCTGGGTCTGGCTGCATTTTTTCAAGGCCCAGTGACAAGAAGCAGACAAAATAGGAAAGAAGGGAATTTATTGCTGTAACCAGATATGGGGAGAAGGCTGGAGATAATTCCACCAGACCAACTCAAAGTGTTACGATTTTCCTAGTTCTTATATTGGTGGGGTTATGTGGCTATGTGCAGTATAGCATTTGCCTAAGTCTTTTGGCAACTAATTTGTTTCAACTAGAAGGTCAGAGGCAAAAATTGCTTGCTAAGTCTGATTCAAAGGGCCCCAGTACCCTCAAGGCCTGTCTCCTGTGGTACCAGAGCGATTATTTCTATCTTATCTCCTTTACAGCTTGGTCCAGAGAGCTAGCTTAGACGTTCCAATGAATCTATTAAAACAGCTGCCTCTGTTACCCTAACTTGTTTCAGATTCTGTCAACTTGACACGGGTCCTGGCACTAGGAATGTAAGACTGCCTCTATTATTTTGACTTGCTCTATGTTAGGGAGAAGCCTATACAAGACTCCTGCTGACCATATGTTTCATTTCTAGCTTTGATGTCTGGGTACCGATTTCCCCAGGTTTAAGTGTTTGCTCAACGTGAAGGCAATGCTGTGGAAATCTGTCTGTGTAAGTGGAGTGCTCTGCAGGCCTGTCTGTGAAGGTCAGGGAGAATTGGCCTGCCACACTTCCATGGGGAGTGCCCTGTCTGATTATTCACAGGGTGGGTAACCCGGGCAGGCGGCTGTTTCCATGCTGTTACAGGATGGCATTGGACAGCCCTTCCAGCCCTGCTGTGCCCTGTTCTTGGGCAGGCTTCCTCCTGGGTGGGTGACTTGTATGTCCTGGGTTGCCACCTAGGAATGGATGGATGGAAGAGATGTGGGAATCTAGATCTGAGGATTCTGTCTGGAAGCAGACTTGGTGCTGTCCTGAAACACAGCGCTCTCTTGCCGTGGACATCTGAGGCTGGGCGAGTTCTCGGGGTGCTGTGCTGTGTTTGAGTTATGTTCAGGCCTCACTGGCTACTGTTGTTGAGCACATGCTATGAGAAAGGTGCTTAACAGAGGTGATTCCATTTATCTTCCTGACATATACATTATCCTTATTTTACAGAGGGAGAAAGTGAGATTCAATGAGGTTTGGGAGCTTGCCCAGGGACACAGAGCTAAACAGCAGAGCTCAGATTCACATCTCCACCTGTCTAATTGTTATATGGAAAAGTTCTGTTTTATTACAGTAGACGATTTACTTTTTAAAATAGTGTCTTTCTATAAAGGCAGAAAGGGAAATTTCTACTAAGCACTTAATGCTTACGCTTCCTACCAGGCACTGAGCGAAGCACTTGACAGGTAGATCTCCTTTAATCCAAACAGTAACCTACGAATCTGAATTACTGTTCCCACTTAACAGAGGAGAAAGCTGAGTCATGTAGTGGTCTAATCACTTGGCCGAGGTTCCATGAGGAGTATATGACAGAGCTGAGATTTGCACCCAGGTCTGTCTGCCTGACTGCAGGGTGATGTGTTCCACTTCTGTGCTCTGGTTCCTTTGGTAACACTAGCTGCTCTTGCCTCTTGACTAGGCGCTTACTGTGCTCCAGGTATCTGAGCCCTTGACTAGCACAGCTGTGCGCCGATGAGAGAACTAGGGATCTAGAATCAGACCTGGCCCTGAGAAGCAGTGTGACCTTGGGAAAGTGACCTCACTGCTTCGACTTCAGTGTCCTCATTTATCAAAAGGGGACGACAGTATCTCCTTTAAAAAACTGTAATGATGAAGCCAGGCACAGTGGCTCCCAGCACTTTGGGAGGCCGAGTTAGGTGGATCACCTGAGGTCAAGAGTTCAAGACCAGCCTGATCAACACAGTGAAACCTCATCTCTACTTAAAATACAAACTTAGTAGGGCATGCTGGTGCATGCCTGTAATCCCAGCTACTTGGGAGACTGAGGCAGGAGAATCATTTGAACTCGGGAGGCAGAGGTTGCAGTGAGCTGAGATCATGCCGTTACACTTCAACCTGGACAAGAGCAAAACTCTGTCTCAAAAAAAAAAAAATTGTGAGGATTAAATAAATATTTCATTGGTGCTAGATGCAGTTTTAAAAAATAAAGTCTTATATTGAGTTTTGGTTTGTGTGTTCAAACAGTGGGCAGAATGATCTAGTTTTAGAATCAGACAAACTAGGGTTCAATCCTAGACCTGCCTCTGTGTGTCCATGAGCAGGTTACCCACCCCTTGAAGGCCTGTCTGCTTATTTGTAACAGTGAGAACAGGGGGTCCTAGTGCCTCCCTCCTGGTGGTGATGCAAATGCTCAAGGAGATAGTGAGTGTGTAGGTCCTGACTAAGCCCTTGGCAAGTGGTGGCAGATCCCACCGCCACCACTGCCGCCGCTGCCGCCACCAGCACCACCAGCACCACCAGCACCATGTTTTGTTGCCTTACAATCTAATAGAACAAAATTAAAATTTAAGTATCCAGTTCCTCTAAAGGAATGTGATTTTAGAGTTGTCTGACTTGTTCCTAGAGACAGAACTGACCTGGACTGAAATGTATATCTCACCTCTAATTCTTGAAGGAGCCCATCTTCCATAACCAGAACTGCCTCACAGAATTGTATTAACTATTAAGCTGAGGAAATACATTGTGGAACTCTTAGATATAAAAACAAAGTAATGCCCAATTAATGTGTTTAAAATATGTTTTAGCTGCTATCTTTTTTTGAGCAGTTGATAGATTTGAAACTGTAGTTCAATAAATTTCTATTAAAATTTTATTTGTTCTTACAAAATGGAGTTGGCCAACCTAAGGCCTGAGGGTGATCCTGACCCCATAATTCCTGCTTAGCTACTGGCATTAGGGTTGTTTTTATGGGTTTCTTCAGTTATCTTGTTTTGTTTTTTTCTTGAGACGAGGTCTCACTTTGTTGCCCAGGCTGGCGTGGAGTGGTAAGATCTTGGTTCAGTGTAACCTCCTCCTCCCAGGTTCAAGTGAGTCTCTGGCCTTACCCTCCGAAGTAGCTGGGATTACAGGTGCCCACCACCATGTCTGGCTAATTTTCATATTTTTGGTAGAGTCAGGGTTTCACTATGTTGACAAGGCTAGGTTGGTCTCGAACTCCTGGCCTCAGGTGATCCACCTGCCTCGGCCTCCCAAAGTGCTGGGATCAGTGTGAGCCACTGTCCCTGGCCTCCAATTATTCTGTTTTTGATATATTTTAGAATGTTCCAGTTTTGGCAAGCACTGAACAGTCAGCATGTTTACTGGAAAGTTCTTATCTTCATGGAAATTAAGTAGGTTTTGTGACCATGAAGGCAGCTTCCCACTCTCTTGGCGTGTTCCCAGATCATCTTCTCCTGACTGAAGGGGCTGTTGGCATGGAGAAGGAAGCTCCTGGGTGCACGTGCCCAGGCAGTCAAACACACGCATGAAAAGGAATGAAAACACCACAACATGACATCAAATGCTTAGTTACATTTATAATATCTTTAAAGTTGAAAAATTATGCTCTAAGCACTATAAAAGTAGTCTAAATATTCTATATGAATTGACATTTACAAAATGTTCAAATTGATAAGCTATTCAAATTGCACCAAAAATACAACCTATAGGTTTGTCGTTCCAACAACAAATATGCTGGTGATGGCAAACTTTCACTGTACATGTGGCAATACATTTTTCAGCTGACCCAGTATCTGGATGGCTTTTTATGATTTGTTTGGCCTGGGGTACCTTAGAAGCTGTCCCTTCTCTGCCTCATCTCCCTGCTTTGATGGGTGGCTCAGGCCATCCTGGGCGCTGGGCATGGGTGCTGGGGTTGGCAAGGGTGACATGGGTGGCCAAGGGTGGGCGGACGAGGCACTTCTCTTTACCAGGTGGTGGCTTGGGCCTCAGAGGCTTCTGGGAAGAAATAGAGTAGCACAAATCACTTAGCAGAAAGCCATAAAAACAATGAGCAATTTCCCTGCCTGTTAGAGACATTGAAAGGAGCCCCATGGAGCTGCCTTGGTTGGGAATTGCCCAGGCTGGTGTGAGTCACCTGTGTGTGCTGTGGCTTGTCTTGGAAGACAGTAGAATCTTGAAGGGTGGGACCAGTGTGGGTGTGTGCACTGAGATGGTGTACAGATTGCCTGGAACAGCTCAAGCCAGGCTCCCGGAGGGCGGCACTGCTGTGGTGGTAATACTCAGAGGGTGGTTTGGCTATGAGTTCTAGGTGTGGCCCTGCCTCCCGTCAGCTGTCCACAAGGTTTGGGGTTCAGTCCTTTCTGGGGTCTGACTTGAGGCCTGGTCTTCATCAGGACTTATAGGACCTCCAGGCTGTGGCATCTAGCTCGGGGGCATTGGAGAAGGTGGGATTCTGAGTGCAGCACCCTGCTCATGGGCCAGGCAAGAGACCACTGACCTGGGCCTTGTGGGCAAGACTTCTGATGTTACCTCCTAATGACGTTGTGTACCTAGAATCTAAGATTAAATATTCAAAATATAGCAGTTTTTAAAGCAACTTTTCTTTAGCATATCTATTTTTCTTTCTTAAACAAATGGCTTAGGAGCCAAAAATATCCTCCCCACCACCCAAAAAAGGGCAAGTGCCCTGGACTGTGTCCTGAGTGAGGTCCTGCTCAGTCAGGGACCTAGACTACAGGCAGAAGGTGTTGGTTCTTCCTCAGGGGTGTCCTGCTTGAGGCGAGACGGTGGTTAAGGGAGAGGCAGCATTCTAATTCTGGAGATAGCATCATCAGGTTGCTAGATTTGGGACATGACACTTTTTCTAAAAATGGGGGACCCTCACACTTCCCTTGTGAGCTGCAGAAAGAAGTGATGAGCCATGAGGGTGTCTTAGGTCAAGAACCTGGCATCTGATAGCCCTGCAGGTTCTTCATTAACACGAGCTTTGTTGCTATCACTGTCAAAATCTAGCAATTTCTTGAGGGTAGGCTTGAAAGCATCACTATCATTTATGTTACTGTAATGTGAGATCTTCCTAGATTTCCACCTGACTCAAAGTAACACATCAATCTTTATTCAATGCCTGTGGGTGTAACTATTACATTGAGTGCTATAAAGGAAATAAACAGACACGTAAGTGAATGCAGTACATATATGAAGCAATTCCATCCACTTTCATGATTCTAACTAGCAGCTGCATGTTTAAAGTTTCCCTCTTTCCCTGAGTTCTAGACCTGTGGTTGAAATGTGTGCTAGGTACCTGAGCTTCATCCCACATCCATCTCCCCACTGCTCCTCCACCCCGCATTGGCAGGGTTCGGCCCACCCACTCTGGATGTTCCCTGGGCTTCTAGTGCTGCCATGTGCTGTAATTGCCCCTTGCCTCGCCAGTGGTGTGATGTGTCTACTCCTGCTTCCCAGTGAGACTGTGTGACCATTTACGGATAGGGATGGAGGCTATTCCTCTCTTGGGGAGAGGTTGAAGGGTAAAGGGGCCTTAAGGAAGGAATTTGGGGTTTCTAGGACCTGATTATGGAACTGTCCTGAGCCTTAGTTTCCCTAACTGAACTTTGGGGACATAGTTTATTTAAAAATTGGAGAATTTTCTATATAAACTTAAGAAGCATTGTGTGTGTATGTGTGTCTTTGAAAGTATGTTACATTAGGCTTTTTCTTTAATCTTTGTCTTTTTGGTGTGGTTTTTCTCCAAGGATATTTGCTCATAAAATACTAATTATACTCCTCATTCCTCCACTTGTGATTCTATAGCATATCATGTCTTTCTGACATTGCCCTGATTCTTAAATTGAACCAGACATAGGGCCCAAGCTAAACAGGAAAAGGGAAACACTGGGAGCCCCCACACGTCTCCCCAGATCTGCTGTTTTTCAGACATAAAAAGAAAATGGGTAAAATGTGTTCCTGGGACTGTAGCCCAGTCCGATGAGAAGGCCTAGGAGTCAGAGGGTCAGCCCAGTCCCACTGGGACTGTCCAGGCTGGGGCTAGTGCCAGTGTTGTTCATGTCCATCTCACCTTCTTTGCAGCTAAGCAGTTTTGTGTAGCATGACTTACCTGCATGCCCCAGGGGTCCTTTAGAGTTCCAGATTACTTTTCTTTTACAGTGGTTTCTTCTCAGCAGAGCCTGAGTTACGGGGGATCTGTGTGGCATTTCCAACACAGATCCATCCCTAGGGTCTCCTGGGCAGAGATGGTTGAGTCCCTTCCCTTCCTGAGAGCACCCTGCTCTGTCCTGAGGGAAGAGCCCCAGGCACACGTTGCCTCTTCCACAGCAGGAATTTTTACCAAAACCACAAGTCAAAAACCAAAACAGACTGCCACTACCAACAATGAAGATGGGGAATAAGTGCTTTGTAAAGGTTCTGTTAGGTTCATATTTTTGTATCATTTTGCCTATAAATGCGGTATTTGCCATGAGAATTTGAAGACAAATGATCTATGTGTTTATGGTTTTCTAGGGAAGGTGTCCTGGGGGCTGCACTCTCTCCAGCTTTGGTAAGCCAGCTGTCTCTGTGGGGCACCTAGGGCAGGGTGGGGGGCCTTGAGAGGCTCTTCTTGCCAAATGCAGATGAGGGGTGAGCCTGCCAGTGTTTGCGATGTTCCTGCATGACAGTTCGTGTTTTTGGAGGATCGTGCATTGATATGGGATGTCCGAATCTTTGTACAAATGTGTAGATGACATCTTGCTGCAGCTTTTATTTGTGAATAAAGATGCATTGATGCTTAAAAAACAATAAAAGGAAGTCAGAGTGGGGCAGGCAGCCTGCAAGTACATTTCTTTTTTTCCTTCCTTCTCCCTTGGGTCAATACTCCTAAACTGCAAAGTTGAAGAATTGACCTTCTATTCCTCCTGCCCCGCCATTGTGATGCCAATCCCTGTCACTGGGCCTGTGTCAGCTGACTTGTGTAGAATGCACAGGGGTCTTCCTCATACAGTGTCACAGTGTGATTTTCAGTGTTAATGGTCGTAAATAATAATAGTCCTATAATTCATTCTTTTCTGCAATCGCAGAGCTGTAATGGGGCTTTCAGGCTGGACTCATTGTCAGTCCTGCATACTCCCCACTTCCATTTCTCAGTGGACATACGTAATTATTGTCTTTTCCTGGAGCACTGTGTTTGTTTTTTTTTCCTAAATATGTGCTCTCTCCATGTGTAGACCCTAAAATGACATAATATGGATTTTCATTTTCCTCTGCAGTGGATGCATCTCAAGGGAAGGAACCCTATGCCTTGCTCTTCCTATTCCAGAGAGATCAGGGAATTCCCCTCAGCTCCCTGGGAGGACATGGGTCTTCTTTGCACTCCCCCTTGGCTCCTTTCTGAGGAAAGATGGGTGAATCTGGGAGAAGGCAGTGAGCAGGTCAGGTTTAGCCCCTCCTTCTTCAATGATTGTCCTTTTCTGAGGACCCTCAAGGTCACCTGCTCCTGTGGTAGGCCAGTGGCCATTCTCAGAACTGCCCGGAGCCTCTCTGGTTGCAGATGCAAGGCCGGTTCTCTCACGAGCTCTCTCAGTGGTAAGGCTTTACCCATCTGCTGTGACTATTTTCCTATCTGCTTCTAACTCAGTTGGCAAAAATCAGTGTTATGTGTGGACCCAGGAAGCCCACAGAAAGATCCTCCCTAGATGGGGCTCCAGCATTGAGGCTTTGGGTATTTTAGCCCCAGTCCTGCTCTGTAGGTGTGGAGCTGAATGGTCAAGCAGTCTAGACAGATGAGCTGTGTCCAGAGGTGATGGGGGACATGTCCAGTGGGAAGGTGACAGGCAGCTGCTTCTGTGTTTCTTTCCTATGCAGTGAATGATTCTGGCTTGGAGTAGCATGGCTGTGCCGAGCGAAATTAAAACTGGAAGTGTCCTGAGCTTTGTTTTTTTAAAGGCTATAGTATTCCAGGTTAAAGATAGGAGTGTGTCTAAAATAAAATGTGACTCTGTTCAGGGTGTGCTGCTGCCTGCCTTGCTGGGGCCTGCTGTTCTGGAGGAGACAGAGCCTGTTCTGGTGCTGGGTCCTGCTCTGGCATGCACCCCGTCTTTGTGCTGAGCTCTGCTGGTTTTGATTTTCTGCAAGCACATTCTGTACCTGGATTTTTTTCAGGAAAAACTTTTTTTTTTAAAAAATAATATAACATGTGAGGCAGTTTAGGACCTCACACTCTGACCTCTGTGACTTGGCATGTCAAGGTGTGAACAAGTGATGGTTTTGAGATGCATATATTTGCAGCAAACTTGCTTTAAGAGAACTTCCTATCTGAGTGACTGATCTAACAGACCCACACTTACCACATGGTGATGGCCCTTCTAAGCCTGGAGTGATTCTCCACTCCCTTGAAGGGGAAGTAGGAAGTTATTAAACTGACAAACTCTTGGGGGTGGGGTGAAATAACAGGTGGTCCACATGGCTCAATCACCTGTAATCCATGAATGAATCCAACTTGGAAAGATCAAGTATTCACCTGTATAGACAGGTATGCACTGCCTTAGTTTTCTTTCCTCTTGCCCCAGAAGGATAGTCCATGAATATTCACCGGAAAGTGATTGTTGACTCTGCAATGGGAAATTAGGATTGGAGAGGCAGGAAGCCTGAGCACTCCAACTGTAGACACCAGTCAGAATTCTGCTTCTGTTTGCTGGAGCATCTCTCCATAAGCATAAGGCCAGGTTTCATCTGATGCTGCCAACACTATGTGAAGGGAACACTTCACTGTCACCAGGTGCCGACCTGCAGTGTGCTGAGGGGTCAGAGCCATTCCATGGAGGGACCATAGGGGCACCTAGAGTCTGGGGGGCAAAGCGTACCCACTTTTAAAGGGGGTGGCTCGTGGAATAGGGAGAGGCCATTTTTCTAAGGAATCCTACAATTCAACACCCTAAGCCTGTAACTTTGCTTAGGGTGTTGGCCTATTCCTGGACAGATGCCAGGATCCTTGTTTCTGCAGGGGTGCTTGCAAGTACCTGGAGTCCAGACAAGGATCCCTTGGCCTGGTCGGGCAGCCTTGTTCATGAGAACTTCTCCTCGATGGTAGGAGGGTCCTACACGGAATATGGTATGGACAATGGTAAATTCAGGGAGTTAGAGCTCAGGAAATTCAAGGCCTACAACTGCAGTTGGTGAGGCACATACTGGATCTTAGCAAGGTCCTGGAAGCCTGGGCTTTGTAGTCAGACATGCCTGGCTGAGCCCTGGCTCTACCACTCAGCAGCTGTGTGACTTTAAGTAGGATGCTTAACCTCTCCAGGCCTCAGGTGACTCTTGTAAAGGGCATGGTTGCTCATCGTGCACACCTTACTGGGTGGATTGGAGGCCTGGATGAGGTGATAACACACCTCCTGCCCCTCCAGCTTTCATTCTGCTGGTGGCTTTCTAGATAGGCTGTGTGGCCCATGGCCTTGTGTTGGTGGCCTCCCCTGTGTCTGCTGACTCCGACTGAATTCTCAGGCTCTGCTCAATTGTCTCCCCATGCCACAGGGAAAATAGCTTGTAGTCTTCCCTGTCTCCTACAGATGAGATGGGGCATGTAAAGCACTTTTCATAATCCCTGTGGCATAATGTGCTCACCACACACGTGAGCCTTGCTGTCCTGCCCAGTGGCGCTGGACCCACCCTGTGTAGCAGGGTGGACTTTGGAGCTGGCCCTCCTGATTCACACCCTGGCACCACCACTTTCAGGCTGCATGACCTTGCGCAGATGATTTCTCACCAGCTCCATTTTCTCACCTGTAAAATGAGGCAGTCATAGGGTTTTGGGGGGTTAAATGAGTGAATTCATGCCAGGTGCCCAGAACCCCCACCCAGCACAGAGTAAGGACTGTGCATGGGGTAGCTATAATTGGCTTCCCTAGCAGAATGCATGACACATGATGGGTCTTAATATATCTATATGAATAATAAGGGCAGCAGAGTGTGGGATTATAGTGAGAGCCGAGCTGAAATATCAGACTGTGGAGTCATCTTCCTTTTCTTCCCAAAACCCTTTCAAGTTTCTCTGAAGTGCTGATAACTTATAGTGGCCAAAGCTGAACAGTGTCTGCTAAAAAAGGCCTCCCTGAGTAGAGGACAGAGGAAAGACTGCTTCCTGCCCTCCCAGGCTCTGATCCTCAAGCTTCTGTCTCTTAGAGACCTAGAGACATGGCAAGGCTGTGTAGAGTGAGAACAGCTTTCCTGGGGCCAAGCAGGGTACATCTTCTGCTTCCCCTTCGTCTGGTCTTGTCTGTGTTTCATGCTCAGGCAGCTAATTTGTACCTCATAGATTCTTTTTCCTTTGGCTACTGTCATGGCAGATGGGAAAGGAGGTTTTAATGAATTAATGTTTTCTTTTGGAGATTAAGCTTTCATTATAAATATAACTGCTGACACACAACCTTCTGGTACTTACATATCATTTGCCAATTAGGATAATGGACTGCGAAAGTCCCTTGGAAAGTGACATGGCCAAAGTTAAGCCTGTAACTCAGCTTAGGGTGTTGGTGAGTGAAGTGCTTTGCCAACTGGAAGCAACATATATTAAGTCTGCCCACAATATGCCTGTGCTTAGAGGTCTGAAAATATTCATGACCTTTGAGAAAGGGAGATTAAAATTAGTAGGCAGAAATGCTGCAGCCAGCTCCAGTTAGTTTGTGATGTGGTCATTCCAGAGTGTCTGCCGTGCTGGCCACATGCTTCTGGGACGGCTGCAGCACAGAAGGCTGCCTGCTTAATTTTAGAGTTAAACAAACGTAATGGTGAAAGCATTTATGATGGATCTGAATCTGGCAAGGCATGTTGTGATATTTCCATCGTGACGGTTAGGGATCTGGATCTTCTGGACACTTTCTCTTTCCTTGTATTGTTCTCTACAGGGTTTCTCCACCTTGACATGATTGACATTTGGGGCTAACACTTCTTTGTTAGCGGGGGTTGTCCTGTGAATTGTAGGATTCTTGGTGGCATCCCTGGCCTTTACCCACTAGATGCCAGTTGCAGTGCCCCTAATTGTGACGGCAAAAGATACTCGTAGATATTGTCAGATGTCCCTTTGGGGGCAAACATGGTTGCAGTTGAGAACTGCTGCTCTAGAGCAGAGTGAATTTGCTAACAAAGCAAATCCAACCTACTTGGACAGAAGATCAAGAAGGGAAAAAACACTGCTGTGGGTGTAGGGGAGTGAGAAATATCAGGCTGAGTGAGGAAGACCTGGATTTTCTGAGCCATCTCCTGGGGAATATGCTATCTGTCTTACGGATTCGTTGTTATGGTCAAAGAAGATAATATCAATTTAAATACTGGGCTTCCCAAATGGAAGTCATTATTAAGGTCATCGTGTAGACAGTTTTCACAAGCAGACACTGTGAAAAGAAAATAAAGAATCACTGAAATCAGATTTTGAGCAGGGGAGAATATTCTGCAAATGGCATATAGAATTAATTGGATGAGAAGGAGTGGCATAGCTGACCAACACCCATCCCTACCCCGCCCCAGCACTAGAGGGGGAGCTGGTGGTGGAGAGGGCTCCAGGGTTACACTTGAGAAGCGTGGTTGGAGGAAGCTGAGATTGGCCCCAATTCTGTGATTGACTGCAGTGAGATTCCTCTGCCCCTAACGTGATGGGAAGTGATGTGTGGTATTAAAAAAACACAAAAGAGCGTATTATACCGACAAGTATGGATCATGACAAATTTCAAGGAACAAAGAAATCACTGTTCCTAGGCATCTGGGTGAGTTGGTTACTGCAGCTCCTATCATGCTTGTTTTGAACACCTAGAGTTTTTACTGTGAACTTACAGATCTAAATGTATTTGATGGGTTTCAGTCAGTTGCAATTAATGTACTTGAAGTTTGAGTTGTCCCATTTTTGGCCACTGGAACCCAAGGAGGCTTCTGAATCATTGGTGTTCTCTTTAGCTTCCTCTCTGAGTGGTAGAGCAAGATGTTTCAGTTCATCTTATGCATTACTTGCCCCAGGTCTGGAATCAACTATTTCTCGAGGAAGCCCAGTTTGTTTTTTTTTGTTGTTGTTGTTAGCAGAAAATATTTCAAAATTGTAATTTGAGTGCTGCAGATATTCACTGCTGCTGGATTGTCATAGTTTCCGAGCCTCCTCAGTGGGAGAAGCTGGAAGATATGTGTTGTATATATATGTATCTATTTACCTAGGATAAAGTAGCTCATGAGAATATAATGATACTTCAAATTCCAGTTCTGTGCCACAAGGTTTTTATATAACCTCTTCTATATTACATCCTCATCTTATTTCTCTACCCCCATGTGTCCAGGTTATCAAGAACACAAGAGTGGATAGAAGTAGAATATCCCATATTTACCCACTTAAATTTATGTCACACACACAGTAGTATCAGCATAACAATACTACCAACATCAATATAACTACTGATAATAGTTTTTTTTTTTTTTTGGTAGTGTTTGCCCTTCTCATTTAAAAGCATCTTTATCTACATTGTCAGAATGCATAGCCATTGTAAACTATACTCGCTTCACTTTAGCTGTCATTTTCTCTTAGTTCTGCAGGTTCCTTCAGGGTGAAAGTTCACCGTCAATCTTTATGTTGATATTTTTCTAGTCATTTTGTGTTCGAAACTCATTCTTGAGTTAGGGAGTCTTTGAGGTTAAAAAAAAGTTTTCATAATAATTCTAAGAGGGTATTTTCTTTTTGTTTATTGCTCTCTCTCATTCTCGCAAGAGTGCATGGAGTTTTCCAGAAGCTCTGTGACTTGTGATATCACAACAAATTAAGTATGTAGCAGATATGTGAGTCTGGCTGTTACTAAGAGAAATATTAAAGGGATTTTCAAAAATAAAAGCAATGTTACTCTTACGATTTATTTTTGTTTGGGAAAATTTTTTTGAAAATATGTTATACACACATTAGCATATACTGGGTTTGCTATTTTTGATTAATTCATAAAGAATTAAAAATTTCTGTTTCAACTTCTAAGAGGTAATTTGTTTGTAGATATTACCCACATAAACACGGCTCTTGGGGATCCTAAATAAGCTGAAGAGGTTAAGGAGTCAGAAAAAATTTGAGGACCCTCCTTCTAGTAGTTTCAGGTTTTGCATGTTAACAGTTTATTGGTACACGTTATAAGATTTTTGCTGTGTATGATATCCTTTGCTAACATTTTATGTCCTTGTTACTACATTTTTGTGTCTATAAAGTATTACTTTTGAAAAGTCTTATGATAATAAGCTTTTATGTAATTTGTTGTTTTTGCTTAGATGCCTAAAATATTTTTTTTTTCCTGTAAAATCCAGTAATAAGACTGTGTCTTGATGTAGGACTTTCTGGGTCAGTATTCTCAGATACATAGGGGGCTCTTTTATGTAGTTTCAAATTATGTATACAATTTTAAGAATATTTGCTTGTATTATAGTTTTCAATATTCTGTTCCTTTGTTTTGGTTCATCTTGTTTCAGGGACCCCTGTTAGCTGTGTGTTAGACCTTCTTTGCCTACCTGCAGTGATTCTATTTCTCTTGAGTCATTTTTGTCATTTCTTTTTGATTTGAAAAAATATCCCCCTTTAACTTTCTGCATCTCTTGAAGCATTATTATTATTGTGTTTATTTACTTTTGTGTTCCTTCTAGTTTAATTGTCATTTCTGAAAGGATTTTTCATTTATTTAAAGTAAATTCAAGTGATAGTCCTGAGTTCTCTTCATTTCATTTCTCAGTTTTTCTAATTTTAATTTATATTCTTTCTTATATCATCTCTTTTATCTTATTTTGAAAAACGAGGTTATAAATTTGATTTTAGGTATAACTTTAGGTACAATTTAGGTATGATTTTAGGCACTTTAGGTATAATTTTTTTGACATGCTTTCATTGTCTGTACAGATGTTATTCAACTCCTAATTCTCTCTTTTCTTATAATAATTCTGTATGAAATTTGACCTTGATACTTTTATGTTGCTCATTTTTATATGAAATCAGTTTTCTTCAACTTTTACAAGGAGGCTTGGTTCACATTTTTTTTTTTTAACTTCACAGAGCATTTTAATCTATTGTTTTAGTATAGGGTTTAGAAACATGACTGCATTCTGAGATTTCTTGTCTCTATTCATGTCTCTCACTTTTATTTTGAGCATTTCTTTTCTTTATATTACAGTTCCGGTATTCTCAGTTTTGATTCCACTCCTAGCAGTTTCTCCTACCCTGGAAGGAAGCCCTGGGGGCCAGTTTTAAGAATTCACAGAAGCTAGATTGCTGCAGATCTTTTAGTCTGAACCATGGGACTGTTGACTTGCCTAGCATTGGATTGGTCAATACCCCTCTCAGTTTCAGCTGCTGTTCTCAAATGGGCCTAATATACTCTCCAGTGAGTATCTGCTGGTTATTTTGGCTTCTGCTCTCAGGTCTTTCAGATGTCTCATTGCTTCCCTCTACTCTTTGCTGAACAGATAATAATAACATGCATGTCTCAGGTTGATGGTGGTTTGTCCTTATCCCCTTTTATTTTAGTGTTTGTAGAATTTGCTTTTACTCATTTGTATTTTGACATTTTTTATTTTAGTGTAAATGTTGTTAATGGTGTTTTCGTTTTGCTTTCTGGTGGCTTTTTTAAAGAATGGGTTTTAGATACTAAAAAACTATATTTTGGGATTCACACACAGTGGTAAGAACTAGTATGGAGACTCCATATACTCTTTACCCATTAATTGTTGTATTTTTAATGTAGATTTTTATAAAGATTCAAACAGTATACCACTGCCTCCGTCTTTATAGAGTCTTCTCTTCATTGGTGATCTTTAAGATAATTTCCTAAAAATCGTTACTTAGAATTCAGTTTATTTTTATATAATGAATTCCCCAAACAATAGGAAATGCCTTCAAGATAGACGTGCCCTTTCCTATCACGTCAAATTAGAAGACTAGGGGTCTGCACTGTAGGGCTAGTATGGTAATTACAGGGGGATCAGGATGACTGCTTGAGTTCTAGTCATTACTTCTGCATTCTAGGCAGCAGAAAGGAGGGTGGGAGCTGATGAAGGGCTTGTCCTATGCTCCTAAGAGGCTTTCTCGAAGTTTCCTGAAACATTACTGTTTACATCTTATTGGACTGAATTTAGTCATGTGGCTAGAGGTAGCTGCTAAGGAGTCATGGAACTGAATTCTTTTATCTGGCTACTAGGCTACCCAAAGAGAGACTGAGGTTCTTCTAGTAAGAAGGAGAGAGTGGACATTGGAATAGGCAACCCAGAAATGAATGGGGTTTTCCTGCTGTGTGCTTGAACACAAATACAAATAAATATGCAGGAAGTTAAAAGGATATTTTGAGTATGATTTTAATCTTAACCATATTTTTCTCATTACATTTATGCTATTCTGTGAATGAAAACAATTCAGTGCTATGAATTGAACTATTTGCACCATATCTTGGGATGCTGGTGACGTCTCAGTGCAGATCTTTAGTCTCTTGGCAGCAGTGGTAGGTAAGAGAGATGTTTCTCCTTCCTGCCTTTCTAGCAATACTTCCTGAGATGCTGTTTTTTAGATGTGGTAATAACCTGCTTTCAATTCTTTTGGATATACACCCAAGAATGGAGTTGCTGGATCATGTTGTAATTCTATAGCCATTGTGTTTTTCAGAGAGAAAATGCAGGCATTCAATATTGGTTAGGATTCCAGTTGCAGTGGGTGCTCCGAGGCTGAGGGGAGTGGAGCTGTTGTGTAGCCTCAATGGTTTGTTCCATTAGGGTGGTTAGGGCACAGCAGGAACAATCCAGGGCCGGTGGGTGCCCGCTATGTGGTTGGTGCCCTGTGCATGCTTGGGCACAGCTTTAAGCCAGTGGCCAGTGTAATCCCACTCACTCTCATGTGCTTAGTGTTCTCTTCAACCTGTGTTCCAAGTTCCTATTTACCAAAATAGGTAAAAGTCTGCCTGTTTACCATGGTGCAGGTGCATTGTGTGTCTGTTACATTGTCTGTGAACTCCTCTAAAGGGATGTTTTTGGGTACATTTCAGTGTGTTGTGAGGAGGGAGGTATAGGACAGGGATGGGGGGATCTGAGGAGATAAATGTGTGGCATGTGGGAAGGTTGGGATTTCCTGTCTTTTGGTCTGACTGGTGTTGAGACTGGCTTTGAACTCATTCTCCTGGGAGACAGTGTGAGATGATTGTAATCTAGGACTTATTTGTCCAAAGCGGCCCATTTTCCAGTATTGCAGGAGAGTTTGGGGGCCTTGTATCTGACACCAAGCAAACAGAGATCTACGCCACCCTTCCAGGAAGGGGATACTGCTGTTCTGAAAACAGGCCCATCACATTCCTTGGCGTTGAGAATGGAGCACTGGAAGGTGCAGGTCATGTGCTTCTTCTTTCCGTGGCCCCAGATTGCTGTCCTGGCCCAACTTCAGTGTCCTGTTCATTTGTCCCAAGGAGGGCAAGCATCTGGGGAAGGCTGTGACTCATTATTTCAGCTCTGAATAAGGCCATGCAAGGCCTTGCCCTTCCCAGCCTGCACCTATGGGACTGTAAGCTGTCTCAATTGGGTATGACTGGACATGTATTTGAGTTTTCTGATGTGGATAATCCTAGATGTCCACACACAGATGTTATGTATGTCTTTTGTCGTGCCATCTAGAAGTTCCCTCACACAGTGTTTCTCATGAAGAAACTGTGGGAAAGTATCCTATAGTCTCAGCAGATGTGTTGGAGGCCCCTGTAGCAGTCTGTCTTTGGGGTCCCCTTCTTAGAGCTCCCCTCTTGGTGGGTGACCTTGGGGAAGTGGCTTCTGAAGGCATTTTCTCTACCCTGGGCTGCCCTTAGGGCTCAGGATGTGCACCTTGCTGGCTTGGCCAGCCTTGTTATGCTCAAGGGTGCTCTAGGCCCTTCTAGCCCACGCTCGACCTTTTCTTGTTGCTCCACATTTAGTCTTGATGACCCTGCTGTAGAAGGTTTGTCTGGTCTCAGAACCTTATAGAAAGCTGTTGCTGGGAATTCAGGATTAACTGTCTATGGCCACTGCCAGGAAGGTGCTCTGAGCTCTCATCTTGCTGGGAGGAAGACCAAGCAAGGACATAGTTAGAGGACAGTTTTTAATTTAGTGGCATGAGACAGCTGATGGTCCAACAGGCCAGGCCTGAGGGCTCAGGCAGAATTTGACTTTGCTCCTTCTGAATCACGGAGTTTCTTCAGTCACCAGGAGAAAATAAAAATGTAGGAATGTTCCCAAAAGCTGGACAGGAAGAGGGTGTGAGGTGCGGATCTTGGCTGCAGATGTCTATCACCTCTCAAATGCCATGCATCTTTCTATGAACTGAAATGTATTTCTCCAGCTCTGATTCTCAACAGTAGAGTTTATGGATAATTTTAATTAGTTTCCAAGGTTTACTTTTGTACACTTATAGAGCCATGGGAAAAAAATGAACTGGAAATGAAACATGCTTTTGAGTAATTGATAATTTTATATTCTAGAAGAGCTCAGTATTTAAGCAAGACCTTAAAAATAATTATATAGTGAAAAAAGTAATTACTCTAATAAATCATACCAAAAGAAAAACAGAAACACTGTTCTTGCCTGTTTGTCTTCTAAATGGGGAGGACAATTTTCTTCTTAGTCCAATTGGTTCCTGTCTACCCCTATCCCCACAGCTCTTCTTTGGAGACCTCTAGGACTTTCCACTCAGTGTGGTCCCCAGGCCAGCAGTATTGGCATTACCTGGTTAGAAATGCAGAATCCCAGACCCCACCCAGAGGCGCAATTTTCCCTAGACCTTTGGGTGAACCAGGTGACTCATGAGTGGTCTGAGAAGGAGACTCTGATTGGTTTGAAGGAGTCCTCTATGAGACTGGGGCAGTGGGAGCTGTGGCCTGGGGAAGGAACCAAGAGGGTGGGGCTCTTCTCACTTAGTGCATCTACCAGAGCCGAGAGCAGGACTTGCTTTGGGACAGGGATGGAGGCTGGCAGCAGAGGTCTAATCAAAGGCAGCCAGGGAGTGAGTGCCCACAGCCATCTCCTTTGGGATGGCATCCTCCTTTTCTCTCCATGGACAGAGGAGGAGAGGACCCATCCTGGAAGCAGAGTAAGTGGTTGCAAAAGAAAAGAAGGATCACGATGGTGGGGCCGGGCATGATGGCTCACACCTGTAATCCCAGTACTTTGGGAGGCTGAGGTGGGCAGGTCACAAGGTCAAGAGATCGAGACCATCCTGGCCAACATGGTGAAACCCTGACTCTACTAAAAATACAAAAATTAGCTGGGTATGGTGGTGCATGCCTGTAGTGCCAGCTACTTGGGAGGCTGAGGCAAGAGAATCGCTTGAACCTGGGTGGTGGAGGTGGTAGTGATCCAAGTTTGCACCATCGCTCTCTAGCCTGGTGACAGAGCGAGACTCCATCAAAAAAAAAAAAAAATGGAAAAGAAGGATCAGGATGGTGGAGACATTTGACACTGAGGAAGGAGAGTTATAGAAGAGAGATGGAGGAAAGTGTCAGGTGCTGGCTTCAGTCTCTGTGCCTTGTATGTAAAAGTGTAAGGCAGGCCTGTTGCTCTGGAGGGAGGGGTGGATCACTGTTGCATTCCAGGGAGCCACTGGACTCTAGTTAGGGAGAAGGAGCAGTTTGGCCAGCATTTTGCAGGATGTGATGCACGGCCTGTGCTATGGTCTGAATATTGGTGTCTTCCCAGATTCGTATGATGAAACCTAATCACCAAAGCACTGGTATTAAAAGGTAGGGGCTTTGGGAGGTGAGGTTCCACCCTCATGCATAGAATTGGTATCCTCTTATAGAAGAGGCCCAAGGAAGCTTGTGAACCCCTTACCCCTCCTACCCTGTGAGGACACACACACAGTGCTACCTATGAGGAACGAGACCTCACCAGACACTGAATCTGCTTTTACCTTGATCTTGGCCTTCCCAGCTTTCAGAACAGTGAACAATAAATTTCTATTATTTATTAATTACCCAGTCTAAGGTATTTTGTTTTAGCAGCCTGAAGGGACTAAGACAGCCTGTCATTGGCAAGGATGCTTTTGTCAACTGCCAAGAGCATATGAAGGAGGGGTGGGTAGGTGTCTTCAGAGAGCACTAGACCAAGAAGCTGATTCCCAGGTTCTTGCTCTGTGTATCAGCTTTAGCTGATATGGTGTGGCTTTGGTTAGGTCACTGCACCCCTCTGAGCCTCACTTTCCCGATGTATAAAACAGGCACAACAACATTTTATGCTCTGGGCTTTTAGGAGGATCAGATGCAATCAAGGAAGTAAAACTGTTCTGAGATATCACCTGTTGGAAACCTGTGAGGACAGTGCTTAATCTGGCCCTCACGTTCTATGCTTCATGTGGTATATGGCACAGGGTGGCCATAATTACTGGCTAAGCAGACCTGAAGGATCATTTACCAATTTATTGATTTGCAAGTGGAAATATGTAAATTACACAGAGAGGCTGCTTATATCCTCTGTGTTTTTGCTTTTTAGCTGTTGCAAGTAATGCTGTAATGGACCTTTGTATACAAGCGTTTATGTGGACATATGTCTTCACTTCTCTTAGGTATATTCTTTTTAAAAATTCCATTTTGTTTTTAAGGCAGGAAACTTTTAAATGTGGTGCTTTTGAAGTTGTGATGGTTCAATTATAGCCCTGAGAACAGGAGAAGCCAACAGGGAGCAGTGACCTTTGAGGCAGGCAAGATGGGAGAGAAGTACTGAGTTGGCTGGGCTTGGTCCTTATGTTTTTAAAAGCAGAAAACGTGATGAAGCTCCAGGGGTGAGGAAGGCTGATCACCTCTTGTTCTTCTTTTCATTCTGGCAGCAAAAAGGCCTTCTTGAGCAGAACTGGCTCATTATAGATGAAAATGCTGACAACAGCAAAGAACCCGAGTGCTCATCTTGATCTATATCCCTTATATGCACATAATCTGTGCTGCTACCTCTCTGGGGCATTTTTAAATATATAATGTATGTGTGAAATACATATTATATATTTTTATCCTAGTATGTAATATGAAATGTAAAAATTATAATGTATATTTTTAGTGATATATAATATGCAATTACACACACACAACACATATATACACACACACACATATATACATACCCACATATATGAAAACACCCCAGAGGAGAAAAGAGACACGTTCAAGGTCACACAGCTAGCAACTGCCAGGTCAGGACTACAGTCTGCTGTTCCACAACTTTAGTCCCGTGCCCTTTCCCTGACATCCACTGCTGCTTGTTTGATGTGACACTGTGCCATTCTTTTGGGCCTTTCCCTTCCTTTATGTCACAAAATGCTTTGTGCAGAGTAGAATTTTATATCTTTCTGAATTTTAAGGCCTTAACAAATATGTTCCACTTTTCAGATTTTCTGAACTAGAACCACAGTGAGTTTCCATCAGCTGCAGAAAACCAAAGGTTTACACATAGCAGCATCTTTTGTTTCACATCTGCTGAGAGGCATGTTTGCCTGGGCTAGAGCTGTGGCCAATGGTGACGCAAGTTAGACACTCAAGCTGGCGAGGCTGTAGGAAAGTTCTCCTTGGTTAGACGTTGCTAAGTCATGACAATGAAGTGAAAATCTTCGAGGACAGTTTTGTTGGGAAGGGGCCGTGAGGTGCAGGGTGCAGAATCCTGGGCTCCTCAAAGCTGCTCCGTGAAAATCCTCTAAGACCAGAGCTGGAGCAGGCCCCAGTCCAGGCAGGAAAGCCCCAGACTAGTTGAGGGAAGTGGGGAGTGTCTCCCTCCTCTCTCCCCTAGGGTGCTGGCCTAGGGTGTGTTCTGTCCTCTGCAGCTTCCCTGCCCCCTCACCCACCTTTGGAATGATAGGGGTAGAACAGAGTCAGACATTGCTTAAGCTGAATCTGCATGCATACCAGGGGTGTAGAGTAGAATGAAGAAAACAGGTTAGTTCACAAAGTCCCCTAATTCTCTTCCTACTTTTAAAGAAATATTTCTGACATTATCTGCAAGCTGAGTGGCAAGTCCTCCTCCTGTGCCACCTACTAAGATTGGAACCTAAGAAGTCCTCCTGTGTGCTGGGGTTACTTTACCCATACCTGCTCTCAGAATGGAACTGATCACTTAGGGATCTTACTGTTGATCTTCCCCAAACAAATATACTCCATGCAGAGTTTTAACTCTTCGTCATCATAAAAACACTGGAGATTTTAGTAAAAAACCACAAAAATATAAAATCATAAGAAAAGGTTAGCCAAGCAATTACAGATTTCATTAGAAATTGTTTTAGAGTCTGGCCAGCAACTATCAAAGACATTTCATTTTAAGGTGGGAATATTAGTAAATGTATTGGGATACCTGAGCAATTTCTAGGTCCAGGTGCCTGGACCCTGTGGCAGCCCAGTGGAATCTGACTTGCTGGAGGTAGAGTGGGCATCGGTGTCCTTTAAAAATTTTTCCAGGTGATCCTACCAGGTGGCCAGGGCTGAGAAGCATTGAGCTAAGGCAAGCCCCAGTGCCCTTGGGGTATCCATAGCTGAGGCCTTTCTCTGTGTGAAGGCTTTACTTAAATTCTTATGGAACCATATTTCTACCTCATTAGCAGGGAGGTTTCGATACCTCCTGCATACAGAGGCGGAAACTGAACTTCCCTGGTTTGGATAACTTACATTCTCCTCTCTCCCCTCCTGCAATCTGTTCCCTGAAAGTTTGGGCAATGCTGGCCACTGGACCAGGTCTCCCTGACCTCCTGAGCTTTCCTGCCTCTTGCCCTGCCCTCCTGTAGGGACTTTCTCATTCCACAAGCTCTTCTGGACAGACAGCCCCAGGTCAGCCATCTGCTGAGGTGTTGCCTGCTTGGGGTGTTGGTGACATACCCCCTGGGGTGTTGGTTCACATCCAGAACTGGCCTCTTGCTGCTCTATGACCTCAATTGACCTCTCCAGATGTCTGCTTCCTTATCCATAAATTAGGGATTGTAGTCTTCTCCTTATGGAGTTGATAAGGGAATTAAATGAGGTGAAAGTGGGAAAGACTTGGCCCAGCAGCTGACACCTAAAAGGAGGCAAGTTATTGCTGTTGTGGAATAGTATGTTTACATATGGCCTGAGCCCATACTGGGTTCCAAGTGCCTACAGGGCAGATTTTCAAATGCCAGTGTGCAGGTGTATCACCTGGGGATCTGGATTTGGTAGGTCTTGGGTGGTGCCTGAGATCCTGAATTTCTGACACGCCCCTAGGTGATGCCAAGGCCTGAGTCATCAGTTCCTGCAATTCTCTTGCACCCAGTTCAGTGGCTATTGGGGGGCTCAAGGCAAATGCACTGGGTACCTGAGCAGTTGTGTGCTTGTGGTATTGTTTCTTCATCCCTGGATCTGAGGGCTGCCATGCTTGCTGTTCTGATGGTGTGACTGTGAGTGCTTCTAGCTTTCATCTCGAACTTTTTTCAGTCCTTTTAGTTAGCAATCACTAGAGGAAGTATAACATCAGTTACACATTTATACTTTGATAGGAAACCAATGAGCTAATAAATGATGATACTGCTAATGCTCTCTTTATATTCTGGCTTTTGTGAGTCATTACTATTCATTCCTTATTTATAAAACATCAGCTCCCATCAGGTAGAAAGAGCAATGAACATGCGGCTGAAAGATCAGGGTTAAATTCCTGTCTCTCCCATTTAGTAGCTATTTTCTTTGATTTATCCAGCCCTGCATTTGTGCAGCTGTAAAATGGGCCTCACAATTCTCATAGCACTGGGTAATTAGGTGGAAGTGATGAGGCTCAATTCCACGAATTTGTCTAGTTATATTTAAAAAATTTGCAATTGCAGAAGGATTTCGTTCAAAGATCAAATCACATTTTAAAGCTATGTAAATATTCTTCTTCCCTTTCCACTTCCTTTGGAGGTACCGGTAAGTGTCAGGTTTGTATAAGCCAAATTGATAGTCTTGGAAGGCTTGCAGGATGCAGTTTAAATTTTCAAGTTTTTATTTTTTTGGCCTACATTAACTTATGGTTGTGTGACATCTCAAGGTAGGATTTTTTCAATATGTAAAATATGGGTGGAAATGGGATAACAAAAAAAAAAAAAACAACAACAAAAAAACAAAAACCCAGAAATGGAATAAAGCTAAGGACCAATCTTTATAGAACTCAGGATGAACAAAGAATTTATGCTTCATAAGTTTCCCAAAGAGCCAGCTGTGAGGACATGTTTATGTGACTGTGAACATGCCAAAATATGGAACAAATGTGATTCTTGTCTACATGGAGAAATATGTCTTGTTTGTGGCCGTAAGCTTCATATATACTGGGAATTGCATAATAATTATTTTCCTTTTCTTCCCCCTTCGTTGGTTAAATGAAGCGAGGCTCTGTTTCTATTTAAAACGTGGCATTTCAAGTTTGCCTGCGGGTTCCAGAAGTTGAATCAGCTGCTAAGTGGTCTGTGCCCATCAATGCTAAGCACTTAGTAGGTTTTTGATAATGGTGAGGTGCCAAATTCATTTCAGTAGTGTGGACTTTGATGAACTTTGATCTGTACTAAGTTCACATTGTGGCCTTCTCTTTTTTTTTTTTTTTTTTTTTAAAGCAAGGTGGCACCTGCAAATGCTTTTAGAGGGAATGAGAAATGGGGACTACTTTTCATGGAATGTTCATCATGCTGGTGCTGGGTCACCTGTCACACTGATATGGCATTTAATAGGCATTGCTGCTACAAATAGAGCTGCTGAAATGTGGCCTGCCACAGAGATACTGATTTGAGCTGAGCCAGACAGCTCACAGATATACTGGTTCTCTTGCTATGTTTTATTACTCTTATGTTTTTTGAGAGCTAGATTTTATAGCTTTGTAAGAGTTTTCCTCTTAGAGTTTCTACATGGGCCTCAAAACAGCCTTGTCATGTGTGGGTATGAGGATGGCACATTTGTGTCGGGACCTTTTGGTATAGGATTAGGAGTGGTTGGGGATAGGGAGAGAGGGACGCAAATGCCTTTTACAGGTGACATTTAAAGGACGTGCATTTGGGTTAGCAAACTTTTTTTGAAAATCTGCCCCCACTAGCCTATTAGTCCTCCTCACCTTGGAATGAATGAATTTGATCTGAGATGAGCTGCCCTTAGGGACTGGGAGCTCTTGTATTTGGAAAGTTATTGTGGAATTTTGGAGTTATTGATAGTGCATATTCTGGCTGGCAGCTTGAGTCAGAACAGTCTATAAATCACTTTCATGAGTTGGTAAAGAGAAGAGGCTGTTGGCAGGACACCCATATTAATGGCAGGCCTCACTAAAGTACACTCTGTGTGTGATCAGACCACATGTGTGTTCTCACCTGACTTGCCATGTCACCCATCTGTCCACCTACTTACCTACCCACCCACCCTCCAGTAAATATTGACTAGGCGCACCTGCTTCTGTGCCTGCTGTGAGGTAAGTTTATGCCTGTGTCCAGTGCTGTGCACAGATTAGGGCTTCAGGGTCCATTAGTATGCAGTGTAATCACATCGTGTGTCTGGACCAACTGAGCAATGTTAAAGATATGCCTGCTACCCTCTGCTTTCCCTGTCTGTCTTTGCTACCCTCTCTGTTTCCTCCTCCAAGTACTACTCTTGCTCCCCTTTTCCCAGCACATAGGAATGTGGTCCAGAGTCACCTGTGAAGCTTTTTTTTTTTTTTTTTTTTTTTTTGAGATGGACGTTTGCTCTTGTCGCCCTGGGTGGAGTGCAGTGGCGCTATCTCGGCTCACTGCAGGCTCTGCCTCCCAGGTTCAAGTGATTCTCCTGCCTCAGCCTCCTAAGTAGCTGCGATTATAGGCGCCCATCACCATGCCTGGCTAATTTTTTGTATGTTTAGTAGAGATGGGTTTCACCATGTTGGGCAAGCTAGTCTTGAACTCTTGACCTCAGGTGATCCGCCTGCCTTGGCCTCCCAAAGTGTTGGGATTATAGGCATGAGCCTCTGCACCCGGCCCTGTGAAGCTTTTTAAACAGGCAAATGTAGAGTAGGCTTGAGGGGGCTTTGTAAGACCACAGAGTTTTTTGGGTGAATCCAACCTGCAGCCAAATTAAAAAGTACTACTTTACAAATTCTCTTTTTGCTCCAGTCTCTACCAATTCATTGACCCCTCCAATGTACGTTTCCCCACCAGCATGATCCCTGCTCTCTGCCGGTGCTTATGAGCACTAATGATGGTGGTAACAGCCTTGCTGCTTCGGGTACACATCTGCCAGGGGCTCCGCACCTTGCTGTGACCCTCACACTCACTATTTCAGTTTAACCCAAGTCCAACAGGCTTGCAAAATAGGTGTCATCACTCCATTTCATAGATACGAAAACAGGTTCAAAAGGATTCCCAGATATCGAAGACTTGAACATAAGTGATGGAGTAAGAATTTGAATTGAAGTCTGATTTCAAAGACACATTTTCCCACATGTTAGGCTGCATCTCTAAACTGTGCTGTGAGCTTCTGCAGACACCCTACACGAATCCATCCAATGTAGGGTACAAGACAGAGTGTGAACTCCTGAGTTGCTTGGGTTTAAATCCTGGTTCTGCCACATAGTAGTTGAGACTTTGAATATCCTACTTAACTTCTGTGCCTCAGTGTCATCATCTGAAAAATAGTAATACTTACAATAATACTTGTGGGGCTGTGGTAAACTGAGTGAGAGCTGGGAGAAGATCAATGATAGTTTTTAAGCTGCATGATCCTTTTTCATATATCTCAAGGGGAACAGAGATGTAAGGTAGGTAGATGATATTGGAACTGTTTAGCTGAGGCTGAGGAGCATTTGGCCTTGGCTGCTCAACTTCCTGTGGGAGGAGACCCCTGTGCCCCTGAGACCACCTTCCAGAGCCCTTGGGGCTACACTGGATGACACCTTCTCCAGGAGCCACATTCGCATGAGTCCTCTGTCCTGTCCATTCACCAGCCTTTCAAATTAATAACAGAATTTACTTGTTAATTGTTAAGGTCAGCTTTGGAGGAAAGAAAAGGCTGAAGTGTAAGAATGTGGCGATAGTAATGTGGAATCCCTACGATGGTCCTGGTCACAAAGAGGGGTGTCCATCAGCCTGGTGAGACACAGTGTCAGTTAGTAGTGTGTGTAGGACAGGTCCTGCATTGGCGGGCAGATCTACAGGCCCCACAGGGAGGGGTGTTTGAGAAGGTAAGGGGTTAATGCCCTGAGGCAGCAGCGGTTTGGGCCAGGCTGATGGGTGTTATACGGGAGCTGAAGGAGGTGTGAAGGGCATGGCAGGTACAGGGGAAGGGCTCTTTCATGTCAGCAGGTGGGAAGATGCCTTCCAGAGACTTCTTGGCAAACAGATGTGACACAATCACCAAGGAATGAAGCTGAAGACCAACGTAGTGAGTTGGCCCATAGCAGGACATAGTGCCAGTGGTTACCTGGAGCAGGGATTGGGCAGCCAGTGATGGGCACAACCATAGCCAAGGAGTTGACAGGAAGGAGCCAGGGGTAGAAGCACTGGGATCTGGCCAGGGCTAAATGGTGTCCATTAAGGGAAGCCCAAGGATGTCTAGCACCTGGGAGCCAAGCCTGGAGCACATGGTGGATCACCTCCCAGGAGCAGGTGGGCCGCATGACTCTGCCATGAAAGAGTTGATTTACGGCTGTGTAAGTAAGAAGTGTGTGAGCGATGACTGAGGCAATGGTGATAGGTTGACCAGGTCATGGAATCCCTCATTGCTGTTGTGGGGAGGGGCTCCTGACTCCGCTCACTCCCCCTGCTGGGGATCTGGGCCTGAGAGCGTCAGTGACTCCACAGGTTAAAGGCAGGACAAAGACTTGAACTGGGGCCTTTGGACTCCCACACCAGTGCTTCTGACTAGGCTGACACTTGCAGCCCAGTGAATTCCTTCCCTTTCCAGGAGGAGACCACCAGAACCACCATCCTCCACTGACCAAGGGAAACCTTCTTGGGGGTAATTCTCCTTTAGCAGGGCAAAGGGGCATGCTCATCTCCTTCAGCACCTGCCTTGTAGGAATTAAGCTGCTGGTCTGAAGCATGCAGGTGTGATATCTATATAGAGAAAAGAACAGTTCTTCTAAGACTCAGTCTGTGAGTTCTAAGAGGCAGCAGAAGCTCTTCATCTATTCCATTCACTGTCATGTCTGATCACCCTTCCTCACCTGCCTAGCGCCTCCTTGTCTTGCACTATTCAACTCAGTGTTCCTTCCTCCAGCAAACCTTTATTTCATCTCTCTGGTCTGGGAGCTCAGAGTTTGTGTTCCCAGGAGCCTTCATGTGTTGTTGTTGACTTACTTTCCCCTCTGCTGGGCTCAGAGCCCCTTGACCTTTTCTCTCACATCTATGTTCTCAGTATCAAGCATTATGCCCATTTCAGGGCCTGGTATACAGTAGGTGCTCAGTAAATGTTTAGTGAATGAATAAAGAGGATGTAGTTTGCAGTGAGTCTTTAGGGTTGACTGTCAGATACAGACTTTGGTCTGTGGAAAAGCTAGAGCTTTGGCCCCAACGCTTTGGGGGTGTGGCCAGGGTGGCTGCCCTGGCAGCATAGTGGCAGCTTGTGGAAGAAGCACTGCCCTGAAGGTGGTTTCTGGGTGGCTCATTCCACTCTTAACCGTCCCGTCTGCCCTGAAGGCCTCTGCTGATCTGATGTGCTGCTGTTGGAGAAAACAGTCAGGGCAGTAATGCCCATGAGGGGAGATGATCAGAGGACAGGGTGTTGCCCGGGTGCCCCATGCCTATCATGGTGCTGTGAACCTACCATAAGTATAACCTCTTACATTTTTTTAAAGGGCTTTATGAGCTATAATTTACATACTATACAGTTCACTCACCTAAAGTGTCTGATTCAGTGGTGTTTAATATTGTCACAGTTATGCTACCACCACCACAATTTTATGACATTTTTATGATCCTCAAAAGAAACTCTACACCTGTTCACAGTCACACTCAATTTCCCCCTAACCTCTCCAACCCCTGGTAGCCAGGAATCCACTTTCTGTCTCTGCAGATTTGCCTATTATAGGCATTTCATTTTAAATAAAATCATATATAGCCTTTCTTGTCTGGCTTTGTTCCTTTAATATGACTTCTCAAGGTTCATCTAGTTGTATTCATTGGTACTTCATTTCTTTTCGTGGCTAATATTCCATTATATGGATACACTACATGTTGTTTGTCCATTCACCAGCAGATGGACGTTTGAGTTGTTTCTACTTTTTGTCTATTATAAATAATGCTGTATGAACATTTATGTATATAAATTTTTGTGTTGACATGTGTTTTTACACTGCCTGTTCTGTGTGAAAATCTACCTAGAATGGGATGGTTAAATCAGTTAGTAACTCTACATTTAGCGTTTTAAGGAACTGCCACATTGTTTTCCGAAGCAGCTGCCCCATTCACATTCCCACTGGTAATGTATGAGGGTTCCAGTTTCTCCACATTCTTACCAGTTCTTACCAACAATTTCTTACCAAGAATTTGCTTTGCGTATCTCGTTGATTATGGCTGTTTTAGTGGGTTTGAAATGACATCTCAGTGCGATTTTGATTTGCGTTTCCCATGTGGCTAATGCCATTGAACATCTTCTCATGTTCTTATTGGGTATTTGTATATCATCTTTGGAGGAATGTTCTTCAAATCCTTGGCCACTTAAAAAATTGGGTTATTTGGCTTTTTTACTGTTAAATTTTGTAAGAGTTCTTTATATATTCTGGATACAAGTCCCCTGTCAGATATATGCTTTGCAAATACTTTCTCCCATTCTGTGGATTGCCTTTTTGTGTTTTTGATGATGTTCTTTTAAGCAGAAAATTTTAAATTTTGATGAAGTCTAATTTACCCAGTTTTTTTCTTCTTTTTGCTTGAAATTTTAGTTGTATAGCTAAGAAATTATTGCGTAATCCAAGGTAATGGAAGTTTACTTCTGTTTTTCTCTAAGACCTTTAGCATTTTAGCTCTTACATTTAGGTCTCTGATCCATTTTGTATTTAGTGTGAGGGAGGGGTCCAACCTAATTTTTTTGCATATGTATACTCAGTTGTTGTAGCACCATTTGTTGAAAAGACCATCCTCATACACTTTTTTATGTTAATTAATACATTTTAAATTTCATTTTTAAAACTTTTAAGTGCTTTTGTAAATTTCTTTGGGATCTGTTGCAAAGAAAGTTATCAAAATAATGTAACTCCTCAAAGGGTATCATTTGTTACTATGTGATCCTGAATGAGGAATCAATTGATTTCATGTCTGTCTGTATTTAAAAGGATATTTAACTATTGCATTCAGGCTTTTAAGATGATAAAATCTGGCCTCTAAACACCTTTTTGTTCCTATTTGTCAGTAGTTTCTTTTAATCTTATTTTACTTCATTTATTTCTTATGTTAATTGTCTTATTTGTTTTTTATTTTTGTCCGTACGATATAGAGTGCCCACATTTAAAATGTTTGGAGTGCAAAATAGAGCAACTGATCCTGTGTGTTTATTTCCACCACCTGGCCTGATTGGCTCAGGAGAATGCTGTAGTTACTAATTTTCAAAAAGGGTGAAGAACCAAGATTCTGATTCCTATTTTTAAAATGAAAGTACCCTAACTTATTGCAGTGCCATTTGGGACTGTCCTGCCTCTGATCCTAAAACAAGGCCACCATTTGGCCATTTGGGAGACTGACCTCCCACTGGCTTTCTCTCTTTGGGTAGCGCCTGCTCTAAGCAATGGCAACTCCCTTGGCCTCTCCTCTCAGCCCCAACCAGAGGCTCCGAAAATAGACTTTTCCTGGTGGCCATCTGCAGGGCAACAAATGGATCACTGGAGTGGTGAGTAGGATTTGAGCCCTTTGTGTAACGTGTGCTCTGTGCTAGCTTAATTATAACCAGAACTGTTCACCGCTCCAACCCACCATCCCACGTGAGCAGCAAGGGGCGGGGCTGGAGGGCAGTTAATAATGCTCAGGGTCACTGCCTTAGGGGATGGGTTGCAGGGGATTGAAAAGCTGCCCAAACTCAGTGCTCTTTCTTTAGCAAGAACAAGTGTGGTGAGGGAATCCGTATGAATGCAAGTCTCTTCTGTATATATGTTCCCATCTGCATTTGAAGAACAATTTGAGAAAAAGCTCCTTACTATGATAATTAAAACTACTTTAGTTCTAGTATTTAAAATTAAACTAAAATTTATAGAAATATAGCCAACTCTAAGGGGAAAAAGTAATACCAATTTTAAAACACCAAAATGTTGCTGCAATGCACATAACTTAAAATCAGGGTGATTGACAAATGACAAGGACTAAAATCAGATGTACTCTTGAACAGCTGGGAAAGCTATTCATATGTCTTAGACAGATATGTGCCATTTTCCCCATGTAAAAGTAAAAATGATTCTGGAGAAGAGTTGCCCAGATGAGCCTATTCTTCCCTTAAAGCAAGACTTAAGGTAAAGAGAATTTGCTCTTAAAGCAATTTTATCAAAGTCATAATCCTTTTTGCTACAGTCATTTCAGACTTTTTCGTTTTGATTAAAGGACATTTGCTGTTGAATAAAATTAAGGTTAAAAATGTTAGGTATAGAAGTCTAATGTTGAAAATACCACAACAAGCCAATATATAATGAAGAATGAATGATAGGAGAATTTTCTCATCTTCCTGGCAGCACGTTGCAGTGGGTTTCTGGGGGCAAGGAGAAGCGGGGATGGAAGCTCACAGAGGTCATATTGTTGCCTTGGAACGGGTATTCTAGACACCTGCCTGTGAAGGTATCCCCGGAGCCTGCACAGGGTCACTGCCCATCATGGGCACATGGTGAACCTTCATTCAACGAAAAGGCACAACCGAAGTTCTGGCGATGGGCAGGGCCAGAGCAGAGGACTGCACCTTTCCCAGAAACACAGTTATGTAATTTAGGCACTGTGGTTTTCAGCAATAGGCATCAGAAATTTGTCAAAAAGGTGGACTGTTCCTTATGTTTTCCAACATAAGTCCAGTGCTGTTGTCAGGTTGTGTTTGGGAAAAGAAGCCTTAAGAAAAGATGTCTTGGTGGTGGGTGGACAGCGATGTCACACCTCCCCGGATGAACGAGCTGGTTTTCCAGGTGCGCAGCTCAGTCTTGCCTGTGTTCAGCTCCGCCTCCAGAACATACATGGACACCCTGTGAGTCTGTGGCCCCCACAGGCTTCTTTATTATTTCCTCTAGTAAAAAAAGTTGAAAGCATGGCACACTGGATTTGGAACTCAGGAACATGGCAGCAGGTTCTTTTTTGGGCTGTAAACTGAGGTCAGGCCTGCTGAAGGGTGGAAGATGCCCATGCTGCTCAGCAGGCCTGGCACTACCATGACTGCTTTCCTTGTGGATGGCAAGTTGCTTTTGGAGTTAAGATTGACTGTCCCACACCGGATCGCTATTCATCAAGCACAGCTGCATCCACCATGTTAGGCAGCCTGGATTTATTATATGCTTCATTCATGGCCAATGCTAAGGCACACAACTTAGAGTTATCAAAAGACCTATGTTCCCCTTCTTCTCCAGAATTCACAATGCTCCACATATAACTTAAACATTTTCTTAGTGTGGTAAAATATACATAATACAAGAATTTCCCTTTTAACCATTTTAAGTGTACATGTCAATGTCATTACGTACATTCATCATTTTTTGCAACTGTCACCAAAAAGTATCTTCAAAACTTTTTTCATCTTCCCTAACAGAAACTGTAACTATTAAGCAATAACTTCCTATTCTACCCTCACCCTCAGCCCATGTAACCTGTAATCTACCTTAGGTCTCTATGGATTTGGCTATTTAATTTTTAAATTTTATTTTCAAAAATTATTTTAAGTTGGGCTTAGAAGCAAGGTTTACAAAAGAGTTTCACAGTTTCAGAAGATGACTTGAGATTTTATAGTTTTTCAACTGAGCACATTTAACTCAGCAGGACTACCTTATTTTGCACATTAGACGGTTGCTAGGAGAGTTGAACAAGATGGAAAGAAAGGTGACTGCATCCTTGAGGACCCATCGTGTATCAAGCACAGAAGTAGCTGTATGGGTGCGTGTGATCTCAGCTGCTCCTCATCACAGCCTAAGTGAGCAAGTTATTTTTGTTTTAGGATGAAGAAAGTAAAGTTCATTCACATAAAAATCCTATTAAAAGTTGAGATTGAAAACCAAATCCTTGTGACCTCAGATGTTCATCTCTTCCTATTACTCCTTTGTCCAGAGTGCACAAAGGACACATAAGAGTAAGGGTGGAGCATGCATTTCCATCCATTATTACATTTAGCAGAGTGAGTTCCAGAGCCAAAGGTGGCAGCAAGGAAAGCTGCTGCCCATCATGTCACAGAAGCTCCTGTCTTACCTGAAGGTTCCACTCACCCAGCCATTTGTCCACCCACATCAATGCATCTCATCATTCATTGGTGCCAGTTAAATGCTGGACCTTGGGGGATGAGCCCATGGCCCCTGGTGGCTGTGATGCCTGTGATGATGATGGCAACAGTGGTGGCAGTAGAAGCCACCACCCCCACTGTTTATTGAGCATATACTGTGGTTTGAGCCTGGGTAGGATGTTTCAGGAGTTTTAACGCTCACATCCCTCCAGACAGGTGGCAGTGTATTTCTGGGAGCACAGGGAATGGAAACTAACAAAGGTCAGATTGAAGCTGTTAAGAGATCACTCGGCTGGTGGCAGCAGGAGGGGCTCCTGCAGGGCTGTCTGACTTCTAGCCGACCCTCTGTGGTGGATGGACAGAGCCCCTTTTCTCCTGGCCATTTTCCTGGGCAAGACATGGACACCTCAGTAGCCAAGGAACCTGCCTAGCAGGAGTTGGGGTGGGGGGCAGTGATTTTGGGGGCTAGGGAGCAGGGACTGCAGGGGAGAATTGTTGGGCACCTCCATTACTAAGTCCCCTGGCTGGGAGGGCTTCACAGTGTTTCAGGGGAGGTGTGAGGCCTCTGCTGAGTGCCCATTTTTCATGGACAGTGCAGGCTGAGGTGGGGTGAGACCCCTGATAGCTAGGGCCATAGGAGAATAAAGGTGAGTCCACTGCCAGAATTCTGTGGTTAGCGCTAATTCACTTTGCACAAAGGAGAGGCCTGCTCTTAATGTCTGTTCAATCATATTTTGCATATATCTGTCAGGTTTATGATCTCATTTCGTAGTTCACAACAGATCATCAAAATCCACTTAGGAGAGAGTAGTGAGGCTGAGATAGGGTGTAGGGTAAGAATTGATTAGGCTGTCAGAGAGCAAGAGAAAGGGGAAGGAGAGCGGTTCCGAAGAAGAAAATGTGAATTCTTAAAACCTTGTCAGCATGTAAGGATTTATTCACACATCATTAAAATTTAAATTACATGAATTGGTCTGTCAGTGAGGACAAATGGTTCCTGTTCCACTGCATTTTGTTTGAACTGTTTTATTCAGGCAATAAATACTTAATTGGTTGATTGTTTTAAAATTTACCAGGCTGCAGTAAATCTATATTTAGCAGAAACCCAAGTCATACCGTAAGTCATTTCCAGTAGAATTAAAATTATCTGCATGTTTCTCAAATCTTAAAAGAAATGCCAAACTCTGGACTACATTCAGCCTTGTATTCTTCATTTCAGGCAGACGTTTTCATTCCGTTGGCATGTGATTCTTTTTCCAAGACTACATAATAAGGGTGGCATTTTTCCTTCCCATGCCGCAGCAGCCCTGCAAGAGAGAGAGAAAGAAATTTGGTCTCTTTGATTGATGAAGTTTGGTGACCTAACCAGATGACTGACTGATTTTCTCTTCCAGACTGCTTAACTCTCAAATCAGCTGGAAACAAATTTGTTTTTCAAACCTATTTCAAGCATGTTAAATAGCTGAATATCATCATATACATAGGTGTCATTTCTTAACCATCTGTGATTACACTGAAATATGAAAAGGTGGCTTGAACATTCATTTAGGAAGTGTGACGAGTCCGTAAGGCCTGTCATGTGGGCATCTTGGTTCACACCCTGGAGCTGTGGCCTGTGTCTGAGACACAGTTGCCTGAGTGAGCCATGATCCACTCATTAGCGCACCGCCCACAGCCATTGGGTCAAGAGCACTTACTTTGTTCAGTCTCTACTTTCTACTTATGAAGGATATGTAATTTTGATTTGTGAGGTTGTGCCCATGAGTCCTTTCTCCATTCCAGTTGCCATCACCTTTACCTGGGGCTCTGGGCACCTCTGTGTTGGACTTTTGCATCAATCTCTCTATGGATTCTCTGCCAGCTCTCCCTTCCTCCATGTGCTTTGCAGGATCTTCCTGAAATGCAGATTGGTAGGATATGCGGTTGCTTAAAACCTTTCAAAGCAGTCCCCTCTCCCTTGCCTTCAGGCCACCTCTGTGTCCTTAGAAGATTGTACAAGCACTTCCTCCTGCCAGCCCAGTCACCTTTTTCCAAGCAGTTCAAAGGCAAAGGCATCTATTTCTTCAATTCTAGTTCATTCCCACCCACCACTCCCACCCTTGGGTGAGAAGTACTGAAGGAAATCAGAATATATAGATATATGATTGATCGATTGATCTATCTATCTCTCTATCTATCTGGTATATATATACATACAAATATATGCATACACATATATATTTATAATTTTTAAAATTTAACTTTTAAGTTCAGGGGTACATACGTAGGTTTGTTATATAGGTAAACTTATAGGGATTTGTTGTACAGATTATTTTGTCACTCAGGTATTAAGTCTAGTATTCATTAGTTATTTTTCTTGACCCTCTCCCTCCTCCCACCATCCACCCTCTGATAGGCCCCAGTGTCTGTTGTTCTGCCTATGTGTCCACGTGTTCTCATCATTTAGTTCCCACTTATTAGTGAGAACATGTGGTATTTGTTTTTCTGTTCCTGTGTTAGTTTGCTGAGGATAATGGCTTTCAGCTCCATTTATATCCCTGCAAAGAACATGATCTCATTCTTTATTGTGGCTGCATGGTATTCCATGGTGTTGTATATGTACCACATTTTCTTTATCCAGTCTACCATTCATGGGCATTTAGGTTGAGTCCATGTCTTTGCTATTGTGAATAGTGCTGCGGTGAACATATGTGTGCATGTGTCTTTATAATAGAACGACTTATATTCCTTCGGGTATATACCCAGTAATGGGATTGCTGGGTTGAATGGTAGGAAATCAGAATATATATGTGTGCCTTCATTTCATGAGATCATATACCTTAGAAGCCTCTTTGTATAATCACACACTTTGTTGTTGATACTGCTCTTCCATATATTTCTGAGCTAGTGAGGGATTAAGAAAGGGCAATAGCACATATGAAGCCTTTAGCTAACTTCCTCTCCCCAGATATTTGAAAGACAATTAAGCCACTCAGTAAATGAATTGCCTTAGAGAAGATTATAATGTTGGACTTAATTTCTTTTACCAACTTTCCATTTCCTTGAAATGCATCTAATCAGCTTCTATTAACTGTCCTGGAAATTTTTTTGGTTTACAGATCTTTCTGTTTTAAATTAAGGGTTACCACTAATTTAAGAAATTTAGGTTAAAAATGTTACTTTTAACAAGAAGGAAATGTCTTAGGCATATTAATGCATATAATTTTGCATATTACAAAGTGCAATCATAGTGTTTGGTTTTCTCAGCAAAAATGACACTTGTCAGTTTTCACATTGATTTGCTGACACTCTTGCCCTTTCAGGGTGGATTGCCATTTGGAATTTGGAAATGCTGTGGCTTCAATCCATTTAGGCAAACATATCCATTTCTGTTTAGGTTCAGAGTGGTGGTGGTGATCTGAGTATTGATGTTCATAACAGCTTTACATTTTCATATACTCTGAAAAGGAATTTTACAGAGAGTAGTATTTAGAATGTCTGTCTAATTCCAAAGGAAGACTTTAGGGGCAGAAAGTTTGAATACAATGCTTTATTCTCTCATTGAAGTTTATGGGAACCTCATGGGTTTTGCAAAAGCAATTTGAAGACATTCCACATTAGTTTGAATGCTTTGTATTTAAGAATTAGATTGTTTAAGGTTTGGGAATACTAGTATGAAATTGAGGTAATGGGACTTTAGGTTTATCATGATGAAAGTGTGTGTGGAAAACACATGGCAAAATATTGACTTTTGCTCCTAAGTTTTTCTTGTATGACACAAGTTGAATTCTTTTTATCAAAATCTGCATGTTCTTGCCAGGTGCGGTGGCTCACACCTGTAACCCCAGCACTTTGGGAGGCTGAGAGTCAGGAGCATTGCTTGAGCCCAGGTGTTCCAGACCAGCCTGAGCAATATGGTGAAACCCTGTCTCTACTAAAAATACAAAAAATTAGCTGGGCATGGTGGTGTGCATTTGTAGTCCCAGCTACTCAGAAGGCTGAGGTGGGAGGATTGCTTGAGCCCAGGAGGCAGAGGTTGCAGTGAGCCAAGATTGCACCATTGCATTCCAGCCTGGGCGACAGAGTGAGACCCTGTCTCAAAAAAATAAAATAAAATTTGCATGTTCTTGCTATAAATGGGAATTTTATTTTCATAAATAAGACTAAAATAATGGTCTTGTTTGGGGAGAATTAACACAGGAGGGGAAGAGCAGAAAAAGTGTATGGTTCTAAAAAGAACTTACAATGTTAAAATCATGGTCTATTACTTTTATAGTAGGTCTGGCTATAAACATGTTAAATTTTTACCCAGTATCAAATTCAAGGAAAATGTTGTGAAATAACACTGGATGCATTCAAAGGAATTTTAAAATAATTATAATTTGCTGTCTTCTCCTTGGTCAGAGGGTACATTGGAATCTGACTTTGAGTTGTGCAGGCAAAAGGAATTATTCCACTTTTCTCTATTTGGCTTTGCTCTGTTGTTGACTGTTCCTCTTGGGTTCAAGTGGAGGCCTCCTGGACAGCTGGTGGCCAGGGCAGCTGTAGTGACCCAACTCTAGTGTGCCCCTCCCAAGGATGGAGCTCCCAATTTAGCTGTTGGGTTTGTGCATAAAATGCCACAGCACAGCAATCTGAGCTCTTGATTTCTGTTTAAATAAAAAGGCAGATGCTTCACACATGTTTTCATGAATTTATATAAACCATGGAAGGAAAGAATGCTGATATTCAATAGGAACCCTGTAGCAACTTGTTACTTGTAATTTTTAGGTTTACTGTAAGAGCAAATGCAGAAAGCAAACCTGCATCTGTGCTGACACTGGGTTGGGACTAACCCATGCTCTTTTAAGTGCCTAAGTAGTGGGTGAATGGGGAATCTATAAATAGTGAGCTAGTGTGTCTGATGGACCTCAGAGACTAGAGGGATTCCTTGGGCCAGTATTGTCTCATGTGGCCACATGTGGCCAGGGAGGAACACAGCTGAGAGGAAGGAAGTGCACTTTCTTTTGCCTTTCTTTCCGCATCAAGAAGAGTAGATCTTTGAGTCAGGGAGTTAGCCTGCTGAGGAGCGCTAGCTCTGGAGCCTGGTCTACTGGGCAGACCTAAAAGTAGGACTGAGAAAGGCTTTGCCTCTTTCCTCGAGGAAGATACTCTATTGGCTTACATGACATTCGGAGGCATTTGACGCCTCCCAACCAGCTACCCTGCTAAGTTATACTTGATTAACTCTTCTGTCTCCTCCTGGACTCAACTGCTTTATGAAGCTGAGCTTCTCTTGGAATGTGGAGCCTGGAAAAGAAGGAAGTGTGCCCTGGGCATTCCTTACAGTTGTACTGGATTCATACTGATCTGTCCACACACTCTTGGGCCTCTGAGACAGTGCCAGGCACATGTCACTCTTGAATTAATTGATGGTGTACACTTGTTAGCAGATGAGCTATAGTTGAGGGTATAGTCTGTGGCTATCAGATACAGTCAGATGTCATGTGGGCCAAAACTTACAACCTTGGAGTCATAAACCAGCTGTGAACACTCAGGAAATGAATCGTTCCATCTGAGCCAATCTGCAGTCTCCTCTGTCACTTGCCACCTGACACTGTAGCACCCCTTCTGGTATGACTGAAGAACTTCTAAGTGCCAGCCTGCCCACACCCGCTGATGCACCAGTGTCTGCTTGCTGCCTCGGGAGGTGACTGTGGGATATGAGGATCTATTATATAAGCTAATAGTTTTGCATGTGGCTAGACCTTGTTGGCTCAGGACAGCTGGTTTAACAACCAGCCCTCAGATGATGCCGGCTAGAACTTTGGTTTAAAGTATTTCTCATTCCCATATTATAGGGTTTTCTAAGAGCAGTGTTTGCCTAAAGTAAGAACTATCTTCTGGGACAGGGGTCAGGTGGGAGCGCTAGTTTTTGGCCATTGTCTTTTAGCTTATCTATGATTCACTTAGCTACTTGTTAAATTCCTTGCCCATTCTGGTGGCTTCCTGACCATTGGGGACTGCCTGGTGGCAGTGCAGGATAATAAGTAGGAAGCCTTATGATCTGAGGAGTGTAAATACTAAATGGAGACATCTCTTGCCAGTCTTTCATTTCAGCTGTTGACTCCTCAGTAGTGCTGGATTTTTGACGTTTATCACTGTCTCTTTCACCGCCACGCTTCTCTTACCCAGAAGACAAATGGCGAGGTTAAATTTGGCTATGACTCAGCCAAAGTCTAGCGGTGGCCATCGGGAAAGAGTGTCACAGGTCATGATAGAATTGGAACTTGGACCTTTCAACTGTTTTTAGTTTTCACTAAGGTTGAAACTATTCTAGTTGAACTTGTTCTGGTAATAAGCTGAAAATAATGTGCTCCTGGGTTTGTTTCAAAAACTAAGACATTTTAAAAATGGAAATATAGATTAGAATGGCCTGCCACATGATAGTCATGTGTAGGAAAATACACACAAATTGAACTAACTCTAACTTTTATGCTTAGATAATAAAAAAAGGGATACTTTTGAATTTATCAAATATTCATTCAAGCAGTCACCAATGAGGCATCTGGGTAGCTTCTTTTATAAGACTGTTCTTAGTCTTATAAAGTTAGTTGGCTCTGAAAACTTTACTTCAGTTGATCCAAAAGTTTGAGTTGATAATTCAAGGATGTTAGACTTTGCAACCTAAAGCAAAACTGAGATTGTATATGATTGGTTTTTTGTGGCTTAAATTTTAGAATGAAAAAGACAATAGTGATTGACTTAATTTTTTTTTCTCTTTAGAAAACATTTCATAGCAAAAAAGGTGATACATACTGTTGAAAACATATAAATTTAGCCCTGAGTTCAGGGGGTGTTGCTGGCAAATCTTTTGAAATAATTCTCCAGAACCAGCAGTCAACAAGGAAAGAACAGTGACTTGCAACCTGGAAATCCAGCCGGGACTGCCATGAATGTTTGTGGTAGTTTGGGATCACATGCCGGTTCTAAGGGACAGCAAGTCCATGCTGGTTCCTAGGGGGCAGCCCCTGTGTGGATAGGCAGTCTGTAGTGTAGGGGAGCAGGTACCTAAAGAAAGAGAACTGTAAAGGAGTCAGGATAGCACCCAAAGTCCTCTCTCCTGGATTGGGAGACAGTCATAACTTTTGGAGTGGGGAATGGTGTTTCCACAAGGTATACAAGCCTTATTCTAATTTTAAAAAGCTATTTAATTAAACTCCATGTTTGACTTTTTTGAAAAGGTGGCATGTTCACATGGGTGAAACTTTGAGAGGTAAAAAATGATTTATAGTAAAATATCCCACCTTATTCTCTCTCATCTCCGACTTTGCTCTCTGCTTCCTTCCCCCAAACTTCCCAGTTGGCCGCCACATGTAATCATTGTTATTAATCCCCACATGTTTTTGTGGATGAAGACAAATATATGTAATTTACCCTCCTTTTAAAAATAAAGGTAACAATACCATATATACTTTTTTTTCCGTTTACTGTTTCTTGGGGCTCTTCCTATATTAGTAAATAAAGGGCTTCCAATTTCTTAATAGCTGGATAATATTCAGATCCATGTATATAGGAATCTTATTTAACCTATCTCCTGTTGAGGGATAGTTGGTTTGCTATCTATTCTTGTCCATGGTAAACAGTGCTGCAGTGAATAAGTTTGCATACATGAGATTTCACACATGTGTAAGTTTATCTGTAGGATAAATTCCCGGAGGTGAGATAGCTGGGTCAAATGGTCTGTGTACTTATAATTTTGATAGATATTGTCAAATTGCCTTCCACAGGGCTTGTTCTAATTTCCTTTCCCACCAGCAATTTGCAGCTGATCAATGTGAATGTGCTGGAATGCCTCTTAGGGCACCAAATAGTGATAGAAAAAGTGTGTTTTACATGCAGATCTGAAATGCACTGCTCCAAAATGTGACCTCACTGCTTCCTGATGGTGCAGGGGACCTACTGAGTCCCACTATTGTAGAAGACAAGTCCACCCTGTGCAGTAGTGCTTGTTGTCCCTGCTCAAGGGCACACACCCAGTGGAGCAAGAGCAGGCCTGAGGTCTACCTCACTCTGCAGGCTGACCTGAGGGGCTGCTTTTCTCCATGCCCCAGCAGCAACCCTGGTTGAGAACCTTTTTTAGAAACAAAGGATTCGATTTATTTTCAAAAACATAAATTAGTTTCCTTAAGTAAAGCTTTGATAAATTAAAACTGATTAAGCATTGACTGAAGCCATTTATATTAAACTTGTAGGAAGGGTGTATGAGGGAGATGAGCAATCATCTTAAAATTTTAGTATTTTTGGAATTGAGCAGAAAAGGGTTAACATCGTACCATGTCACCATTTTAATGTGAGAAAGGAAACCGCTTAGCAAGAAGCTGAGAAACTACAGCTGGGAGCACTCTGGTTGTCTCCTTCCTGGGTCAGTCCCCTTCATAGCTTCAGTTTCCCTGCCATTCCTGGAGCTCTGCTTCCTGGAGGTACATATGTCCCCCTCACCCTGGATTCTTCCCTGCCCTTGATTCACACCACCCCAGACTTCAAGTCCAAATCCTCATTCTCCTATGCTATGCTATTCTGCTATGAATTTAAAATTTTTAAGTAATGAAAACGTTGTTGATAATAAGAGCAATATACATTTGTGATTTTTAAAAAGCTGTCATTTCTATTATTTAATGCCATGATCACAATTTTGGGATCTCATTGGAGATCAGATTGGGTTTGACTAGAAAATGAGCAGGTGTGGAAAAGGAAGTTGGAAATGGTCGGAATTGAACTTGAGTGAAGTTCTCAAAGTACATGAAACAGCTGAAGTCATCTCAGCATATTATTTCACCACTGAGAAAGTGTGAAAAGCAAGGTCATCTAACAACATTTTATGACAGTGAATCTGATGAGAATTCCTCAGTATACCCTGAAAATAGAAAGAAGGTGGATGCTGTGGAGGGCGTCTGCATTGGAAAACCTCTGCTGCCATTTCAATGCATTGAGCCACTTTGTCTTATAATAGTCAACGATAGTGGAAGTACCTGGAGGCTCCATAGTGGGGCTGTGTGCAGTGGGCATAGTATCGAGGCACCGTGTGACAACAGCACACACTTCTGAAGGTGGAAGAAGAATGACATGAGAACAAGAAAGAGAAATTATTGCAGGCTCTTACATAAATGCAACTGACACGTGGGGTTTTTTTTTTTAATTAACAGTGTTATAAAATGAATACAGTGGTATAGAATAACATTTAAAAACAAAACAAATATCTCCATTCTGTTTCCTTATTTTGCTATTGTTTTTCACAGCAATCATCACCTTATACATTCAGTTCTGTTTAACACTTGTTTTTAAAACCCATATTTGTTTCAACATGATTGGCGTATTAGAGAACAATTTGAGCATAATGTGTATTTCACATTTGCTGGTTTTTGTTTGCGGAAGCTCTAGGTGAATGCAGAAAACTGCCTTCAGCTGAACCAAGCCACATAGGAATATGCAAACACACACCTACACACACCTCAAGCATCTCCCAGCTACCTCAGTTCATGTCTCATTTTTTGAGCCATACCCATCCACATGTAGAGTTTCAATTTTCTCATTCCTGGTAATCCTCCATCCAGCCCATAATTAGGAGCCATTCCGATGCCCACTTCCACAAACACACTTCGGTTTCTTCACAGTATGGTGCCATATTTTTTGTAGTATTGACGTATTGCTAAACCACTTAGTGTATATAAAACTGTGCTGCAGTTTTTATTAGGCTCCTCTCTTTTTTCCCCATATGCCCCCTGGTGTTATTGTGAGATCTTTTTCATAGAGTGGTGATTTTTAGTGATGCATATGTTGCGTTATAACAAAACTGCCTGACTGTGATTGATTTAGGTTTATTGTTCATGTTTATTGTCTTGTCCTCTCTCTCCTCCTTCCCTTCTAGAATGTCAGTACATGAGGGCAGGGCCTTTTGATGGGTCACTCACTGTGGTGTCCTCAGCACCTAGAACAGGGTTTGGCACAAAGCAAGGCTCAATAAACATTTGTTGAATGAATGAATCATCAGATCATTTACTGGAAATAGTACTCTAACTATATTCTGTTGTATATTAATGTTCTATAATAAAGAATTACAGTAGTCCACTCTTATTTACAGTTTTGCTTTCAGTTACCTGTGGTCAACTACAATCCAAGAATATTAAACAGAAAATTCCAGACATAAACAATTCTTAAGTTTTCAATTGTGCATCGTTCTGAGCGGTATGATGAAATCTCTTGCCCTCATCCCTAGGCTGAAATCATCCCTTTGTTCAGCATTTCTGTGCAGCGTATACTACCTGGCCATTAGTCACTCAGTGGCCGTCTCAGTTATCACATCAGAGCCTTTGTGGTACAGCAGTGTTTGTGTTCATGTAACCTTTATCTGGCTTCATAATGGCCCCAAGGCACAAGACTAGTGATGCTGGCAATTCAGATATGCCAAAGAGAAGCTATAAAGTGCTTCACCTAGGGAAAAGGTGAAAATTCTTGACTTAATAAGGAAAGAAAAAAATTATATGATGAGGTTGCTAAGATCTACAGTACATAAGATATTTTGAGAGAGAGACCACATTCACATAACCTTTATTAGAGTATATTGTTATAACTCTTCTATTTTATTAGTTATTGTTACTAATCTCTTATGGTTCCTAACTTATAAATGAAACTTTATCATAGGTATGCATGTATACAAAAAATATAGTATACATGGTATCCAAGGATTCAGGCATCCACTGGAGGTCTTGGAATACATTCCCATGGATAAAGAGGAACTAAATTGCAGTTAAGGGATGTAGAGTGGCTACCATGGCTTATCAAGGAAGCGGAGGAATGGAAATGTGGAATGTAGGTCACCCAGCTTTAAAAAATTTGTATGTAAGAAAAGCTTTATGTTCTAACAACTGTTAATTCAAAGCCAGTTAAAAATAAGAACAATCAGAATAATAGCAAAAGTGGCCAGATCCATGAATAAGATTATGTTTATTTAGTAAAGATAGTGGGGAAAAAAAAAAAGAGCCAAACAATGGTGCTTGACTCTAAAATAATTTAATATAGAAAAAATAATCTTAAAAAGTGTATAAAGATGATGCTTTGAGTGTGTTTTGATGAAAATTCTTGTCATTGAATCGTTGGTTTAGCACCTGTCATGCATATTTAATATATGTGTAGGGTTAGCGATCAGTAAGTGAGGGCATGTGTTGAGTGTCTACCTCTAATTGGTAGCTAGAATAACATATACATGTACACAGATACACACTTCTATGCATGTGATGTTGTGCTGAAACTCTGGGAAGTACTTCACACACTATTTCATTTCATGCTCACAGCAGCTCTACATGGTAGGTGATATTATTTTTCTCATCTTTCAAATAAGGAAACTGGAGCACAGATAGTGCAGGTAACTTAATGGGGATGATACGGCTAGTAATTGGTAAACCTGGGACTGTAGGTGCAAAGCCCATGCCTTCATGGGTGCTGAGAGCATTAAGCTAGATCTTAGTGATACCAGTTAAGATTTGTCCCCTGCCTTCCAGGAAGAGGCCATGGAGATGTAAGTGGAAAATAACCATGGGATTGGCATACAAGCGAGCAGAGCTTGAGGAATTGTGGGGACTGGGGGAGCAGGTGCCTCACTGCCATGTGCGGTGGGCTCCTTGTCCATTAACTGGATACTTTGGAAGTACCCGCATACGTTGAAATAAGCCCAAAACACCCCAAAAAGCAGAAAGCATAGACATATGTGCGAAGGAAGGAACTAATGTTCATTCAATTCCTACCATGTTGTGAGCACTGGGCAAGTCCCTTCTCATACACTGTATTAGTAACTGCAGTTGTCAGATAGGAGCTTAGTGTAAGTGTTCTTACTTGTTTTGTCTCATTTAATCTTTACAATCCTCCTGTGACTGGTTCTGTTATTGTCTTCATTTTCCATAAAACCCAAAGAATGTGCCCAAAGTCACATAGTTATAAATGGTTTTGTTTAATCATCACCACCAACCAGTGAGATGGGAATTATTCTTAGAAGTAAGCACACACAACCAGGGAGTGGTACAGTTAGGATCTGAATGCAGGGCTGTCTTCACAGTCTTTGCTTTTTCCATTTTAAATGAGGCACAATTCAGTTGAGGTGCGTTTCTAAGAAAAATATAAGAGGATTTGGGACAGTGATAAAGTTCTTACAAGACTTAAAAAGATAAATATGTACTTACAACAATGGAGATCTTATATTTAAAAGAAAAGCAGTTAGCAAGTTGAATAGCAATTAGTCACAGAAGATAGAAGCCGTAGATTTTAAATATGGTAACTATGAGACGAGGAAGATCACACTGCAGCAGAGGAATTCATCTGAAAACTAGAGCTGAAAACTACCATGGCATGTGTATACCTATGTAACAAACTTGCACATTCTGCACATGTATCTCAGAACTTAAAGTATAATAATAAAATACTATGAAAGATTTAAAAAAGAAAAAAACTAGAGCTGATCTTGCCTCTCCTGGAAAAAAAAAAAATTCCTTCTTGGTTCCCACTGTCTGCAGAATGTGAATCTTGGCATGACTTCTCTTGTGGCCAGTCACTCGTCACCTCTCAGGCCACTCCCACAGGTTCCCCCTCTCCATCCCTAAATGCCTTGTGTTTTCATGTAATAACACAGTAATACTTGTCCCTCTTCCCAAAGGGAGAACCTCTTTCTGGCAAAATCCAGTTCAAGCGTTACTACCTTGGGGAAGACTTCTCCAGATCCCTCAGGCAAAATTGAGTTGCTTCATTTCCCTTTCCCAGATCTTTATCAGTTTAATCTACTCTTGTGGATTTAGTATATGAGTTGCAACCATTGGCTGCTATGGCTCACTCTTCAAATGGCTCAAGGGTTCTTCATGAATCAAGACTATGTTTTATTCATGTCTGCACTTCTGGTGCCTATCCCAGAGCCTGGTACACCCAGTCAGTGTTTATGAAATGGGTAGATGGATGGATGGATGGATACTTAAATGATTCCATAAAAATGTGATACGTGGATAAGTCATTCTAAATTAGGAACTATTGCAGGCACTGTCACTGGATGAATTTTTTAGTCATTATGAACATAATTGCTAGTTTTAAAAAACCATTTCTGAAAATTCTTAGAAATTAGGATACAAAATAGGTTTTAAACAAGGCATTTTGTAGATATGTATCTTCTGGCTTGCAATTAGGAAATATTAACATTGTATGCATTAGCTTTCCTGACTTTCCACATTCTTTAGGCATCCTCCTAGATCCTGAGTGAAGAATTCTCTGCTCACCTTCTCTGTCCTCTTGGCTAGCCTCTGCCGGGAACATCGATAGCTGTGGTTCTTGGTTATTTTGTAGGTGGCCTCTAAGGCATGTATTAATGCCTTAAAATTTTCACTATTTCTTGGATTACTCTTGACCTTGACTCCCCAAGCAGATGAGAAATTCTTAGAGGGCAGGAGTCATATTTATACTATCCCCCGGAGTCCTCTAGCATTTCTAAAGTGATAGGCATGTCTATGTAGTAAGCATTAAAGGATTTTTGTTTGATGAGGTCATTACTTTCTTGTTTTGTTTTGACAGATTGCAAAATGCCCCCTTCCTCCATCTTCAGAGGAAGAATGGCGGCTCATGCTCTCTTGTAAGAAACACAGCCCCGCTAAGGCCTGTGAAGTGTATGGGAGGTTTACTGCAAGGATGCAGGGGTGTACAGAAAAGAGAAGCCAAACAGCAACCAGGCTCCTGAGGGCAGGGCTTGCTGGGAGCATGTGAAATAGTTCTTGAGAGCCAGGAGTCTGTGTCTGTCTGGCTGTCTTGTCACGTGGTCTCTCATCCCTTCTTTTCCTAGGGCAAGTGCCACACCTCCTGACTTTCTCTGCTGACTGGGCCTTTCTGTTTGCTCTTTGAATGTGACAGTAGAGTGGTCACTCCAGGGACCATCACTGACTGTTTTTTCCGACTTAAGTATGTTTCTTCAGAGGAGCAATTTGATTGGTTCGCTTAGGTCAGATGTTCTTCCTGGTCCTATCAGCTGTGGCCAGAGAGATGGGGTCATTGGGTGTCAACATTTTCAAGCAGGATTCTGGAAACATATCTTCAGGAGACAGTGTGGGCTGGCTAGGCACGCCAAACTTCTGGAGTGAAACTTGAAATATGTTTCAGCAGCAGTCTGTCGGGAATGTTAATTACACTGTCGTCATTGCTTGGAGTAAAGATAGAGGTACCCTATACTGCCTCATGAAGCTTTGGCCTAGGGAGTGGCACCTCGTGAAGGGTCTTGAGGTCCAATGAGAATCTGAGGTTTTTCTCCAGAAGTCCCTGCCACCAGGAAGTCTGGCAGAGTAGCATGGTGGACTGAATGTCTCCTTTGTGGCTTACTGTGCTCTGAGAGTGAGATGCTGGGCTTCCTTAGAATGTTGTGTGTGTCTGCTCTGTCTGCATGAGGGGGATGGAGTGACACCTTGTCTAATATAATTGCGGCCAGTCTTAAAAAAAATTAATAAACTTAAGTAGGAAAAGAGAAGTGAATAACTAAGCAGACTTGTAATTAATAAGATTCAGAGCTCCAGCAATGGGTGTAGAAAACACACAGTTTCCTATGGAAGGCTCCAGGTAGGGGTGGGGGCATATGGGACTCTTAGTTCTTATGGACAACCAGCGTGTCACAGAGACCCCTCCATCTGCCTTTCTGAAGCAGTCTTCATTTTTATTTGCTACAAGTGAAGCTCATTCCTTTGCTATGGGAGGAGAAAACAGCTTTAACAACTGTCTATTTTTAGCTTGTTAGCACAGATAAGGAATTCTTAGGATTGGATAACTAATCAGGGGATCAATGTGAAAAGGAAATGAACATGCAGAGGGCAGAAAGAAGACAGGACAGGACTGAGGGCCAGAAGGAGGAGCAGCTCCATACCTATGGAGCTGTGTGAAGATGTGAAGCACTTCTTAGGGGAGAGGCCTCTCCTGTTCCTTGCACCACCCAGGTAGCATGAAATTGCTGGCATTGGGGAGGAATCTTGTTGTTCTGCAGCAAGAAGAAGTGACAAGGACTCTTAAGAATTGTCCAAATTGTGGAAGTGGAGTAGAGACGTCTGCTGGATGGGAAAGCTTGTGTCAAAGCCTAAGGCCAGAAAAGTTCTGGATCTATAGAAGCTCAGATTTATTCTCATTTGCTACAGCAGATTGCCTTCAAATAACATGCACTGACAAGGTGACCAGTGAGTGACCCAATGTCTGGTTGGGAAATCTATCTCTGAACTTCTTGCTGTTGAACCTAAAATATAGATGTAAATTGGATTACAACTGGTTTGGCATTGAAAAAATATATACACAACAAACAATTATAACTTCAGGAAAAAAAAAAAAGCCTGCTGAGAATGGACCTGCTGGCAGGTCTGTGGGTTGACTTCTGGGGCTTGTTCTCAAGTTGGGGTGGAGTGTTTGACCAGACTCTGCAAGCTCACTGATGGGAATGGGCGCCTGTTGCCTCATGTGGGCACCAAACCTCTGCACTTCTCTCCAGAGATCTTGTGGTTCTGGGTGTGAAGATGAAGATTCAGAATGATACATTTTCATCCCTTCTTGCAGTTGAAGGGTCTTCATTTGAAAGAGAACAAAGATGTAGGACTTTGCCAGCCTCTTGGTGTTGATGATCTAAATTACTGGTCATTTCATTGTGCATGATCTCCATTTGCCACAGGACTAGGGTTTGGCAAAAAAGCCAGTTTTTAAAAATAAACAAGATTAAAAATGTTTAATTCCTGGAAGTCTGACAGTGATCTCTAGTAAAATCTATACAATCTAGTACATGGTAGATAATAAGTAATTATTAAAAATTGAATCAGAAAAATCGTGAGCATTTCTAAATGATTATAGAATTAACTAGGAATGAATATGGGTTAGCTAGGAGTGAGTATTGCTAAACCAGCCTCAGATTGGGGATAATACTGGGCTGGTAGATTTAATTTTGTGGAATAGATTTGCAAGAGACTCTTGTAAATATCTGTGTGGGCTAGACGTTATGAGTTAGATGGAGTCACTATTTGTTTAAAAACAATCTGTTATTGTTCTGAGTCATCAGAATGGAATGGGCCGTCCAACTGGATGCCAAAAAGCTGCCATGTTTTTATTAAAATAAAAGATCAGTGTCCTCTGTCTAGAGGACGTATTCGGTACAGTCTCAAGTGACACAAAGCTGAAAGGGATACCTAACATGTTGTGTGACAAAGTTGGTAGAAATACTTGATATGTTATATATCACAAGCTGCCTTCAGTGAGCTTGCAGAGTCTGAACATAGTCTTGATCCATGAAGAACCCTTGAGCCCTTTGGAGAGTGAGCCATAGCAGCCAGTAGTTGCAGCCCACATGCTAAATCCACAAGAGTGAAACTGATAGAGATCGGGGAAACAGCAATGAAGCAACTCAATTTTGCCTGAGGGATCTGGAGAAGTCTTCCCCAAGGTAATAACACTTGAACTGGATTTTTCCAGAAAGAGAGTTTCTTCCTTTGTGAAGAGGGAGGAGCATTGCTATGTTATTATATGAAAACACACAGCATTTAGGGATGGAGAGAGGGGCGCATATGGGAGTGGCCTGATAAACTGAAATCAACTAAAAAGGCTAAATGTAATGGAAATACATGTCCTGCCTCTTGGGCTAAAAATTTTATTACATGAGTATAGAAAGAAAGTTGAAAAAACATTTCTATAAAACACCTATGTGTTTTAGTTGACTACACTTATAGAATATAAAGCTTTATAGGAGAAGATGGCCTATAAAGCTTTATATTCTGTCAAAGGGACATAGACTGCCCACAGCTGTGATGCTCTGTAAGCCATATCTCAGGAGGGCCCTGTTTGGAAGGTGTCCTGAAAAGGATGCAGGAGGAAAGTATTGGATGGTAAGAGGGACTGGGAAGCTGGCCTGAAAACCCGACACATGGGTGTGCAAGCCTCTTTCTGTTGATCAAGTCTGTCCTGAGGAAGGAGCAGACCTGCTCTAGGTAGCTCCTGAGGGCAGTACTGCCTCTGTGGGTGGAGGTTGCTGGTGGACAGATTTGACTTGGGTATGAGCAGGCTTAATGGCTGCATCGAGGCTATGTCTTAGTGGGTGGAGAGCTGAATTTGGTGGCCTCTGAGGTCCCTTCCAAATCTCAGATTCTGCAGTATTTGGACAATCTACGTTTTGTTATAATTTTAAAGCCACTAACATATGGTTTAGAGATCGGTTTATCACTGTAATTTGGGTTATGTAATACTATAAAAGGAAACTGTGATATGACCATCCTTTAAGTGGGAAGGCCCAAGGAAGTTTCCAGAGAAGCAAGAGTAACGACGACTGTTTTCAAAGAGTGAGTGTTGTTGAATGTAATTGTGATGAGAAAATACAGTTGTTCCTTGAAAGATATATTGTGACTGAAGAGAGTGCAAAGGAAGCACGTCGCATGTGGTACCTGTTCCCAGTAATGCAGTTTGAATTTAATCTGAAGGTCAATTTCATCATGTAGATATGAAGATTTAAAGAAAAAGTCCTTTTTCCTTTTGGTGATTCTTGTTGAGCAGTTCTGCTTTTCAGTAATCATAGCTTTGTTTGACCAAGCTAGTTCTGCCTCTCAGAGAACGGAGAGCAGTTATTACAGCTGGCATGGGCAGCCAAGGACCTTCAGGGCCATGCCATCTTGGAGATTTTCTTCAGAAAGAGGCCCTGATTACTCTTTATTTTTGCCCATGTTGTTTTACTCTGATCTGTAATTTAAAATCTACTATACAAAGAGTTCGCAGAATGCCAGCTGGATGCTAGTTTAAAGATTTTTTTCTTTTGCTCTTTCTTTAAAAAAAAAATTGTAAATAGGTCTGTCGATGTTGGTGTTAATTGATGAGATGCAGCTTTCTGTTTTCTTAACTTCAGTGGACTGAGATATTAGAAACAAAATCACCAGTGTAAGACACTGGTCAAGGGGTCTTTTTTCCTAGAAAAGTAGGCAGGGATGATTCAGCCAACTTAATCTTACATGGAGGAGGGGAGGACCAGCAAGCTTCTAGAATGGGTCCTCTAATTGCAGCCTGGCAGCTGTGACTCAGGGAATCCTTGTGTGTATGCTGGGTGCCCAGTTCTGCCCATTCTTCTCAGGCCATGTTGGGATCACACGTGGAAGGGAGGAAGCAGGCAGTTAGGACCAAGACTGTGCTTGAGCTCATGGATCACTGTCAACTGCAGAGGACAGTAAATGGTACCTTCTTGCTGGTTTTGAAAAGGAGATGCTTAACTGATATATAATAATGGCTGCGTCTTGACTTTTGTTCACTGCTCTTTATCATAGGTTTGGACTTGATTTGGGGGCCAGGGAGGGGGAAGCTTTTATTTTTGGTTTTACAATTTTCTGCCTTTTAAATTTAAAGCCATATCTTTCTGCTTCCCATTCCCTTCAGCTGTTCAAATGTCTTAATGTCTTAGGCCCTCACGTTGACTCTTGTACAGAATCATTTCTATAAATCCAGCTTGTAGAACATCAGGAGGTGGGTGTGCTCAAACTCTGCTCTTGCCCTGGAAGTACAGTTCTTTCAGAGTCTCTGTTAATGGACTCCCCTGATTAGATCAGGCCCACCTGGGACAATCTTTCCTTTGATTAATTCAGAGTAAGCTGATTTGAAAACTAAGTTACATCTGTGAAACTCCCTCATTGTTGTCACATAGTTTAACCTAGTCACAATGATGATATTTCATCACATCCATGAGTCTGACCCAGATTGTACAGTGGGTACAATAGAAGGGAGTCTTGGGGGGCATTTTAAGATTCTGTCTACCACACTCCTCTAAACATTTACTGATTTAAGCCTCAAAGAATTACACAGGATTAGTCAGTAACAATTTTCCTTGCAGAGTTTGAATTCTTTTCCACCTCAAGTTCACTCATTTAGTACTTTTTATGAATTTCACCAAACTCTCTGTGTGGGAATGAGCTTCAGGATCACTTTTAGCAGAAGAAAACATACTAACAAATTTATTCAATTAAACACATTATTATTTTATTCAATCTAGAATATTCTGGGCATGTAGTCTAGTGCAAGGCTACTCAAATGTGATCACACTTTGAGAACTGTACATATCACAGTGAGATATGTACAGAAAGTGAGAGTGAGCATTTAGAAACGTTTATAGTAATTTAATATTGTTGCAGTATCTAAGCCAGTGATCAGTAAGCATATTTTTTTGACCTAAATATAGGACAGTTTGAGTATTGCTGGAGTCACATGATGAGTTACATATGGTGTGATCTGTGTGCTGGTTCTGTTTTAGAACTAGGTTACAAGGTAGGATTTTATTTTTAACCAACCTTATTGAGGTACACTTTACGTTCAGAAAAATGTACCCATTTTAAGTGACAGTATGATGAGTTTAGAAAAATGTATACACTCATGTATCTGCCACTACCACAGTCGAGGTTTAGAACATGCCTATGTTTTCAAAAGCTTTCTTTTACTCTTCAGTCACTCTAGTCCCTGTCCACTCCACACCTATAGCCTCCAAGCCACTGGCAATTGCTGATATGCTTTCTGCCACCACTATAGATTAGATTTGTCTTTTCTAGAGTTTCACATCAATAAACTAATTCACTGTGTACTCTTTTATGTTAGCCTTCTCTTATTCAGCATAATGATGTTTAGATCCACTCATGTTGTTGTGTGTTATTTGTAGTTCATTACTGGCCAGGCACTATGGCTCACACTTATAATCCCAGTACTTTGGGAGGCCAAGACAGGCAGATCACTTGAGGGCAAGAGTTTGAGACCAGCCTGGTCAACATGACAAAAACTCATTTCTACTAAAAAATCCAAAAATTAGCCTGATATGGTGGTGCACACTTGTAAACCCAGGTATTTGGGAGGCTGAGGCACGAGAATCACTTGAACCCAGGAGGTGGAGGTTGTAGTGAGCCAAGACCACACCATTGCACTCCAGCCTGGGTGATGGAGTGAGTATTGCTTGTAAATAACCCATTGTGTGAATAAACCACAGTTTGTTTATCAAATGTCAAATGTTGATTGATATTTGGGTTATTTCCAATTTGGGGCCATTATGAATAAAGCTGTTGTGAGCCAATTTTATATATATATTTTTCTTTCGGAAATGCCTATAAATGTGTGATTGGTGGGTCGTATGGTAAATGGAGGTTTAACTTTATAAAAATGGCCAAACTTCTTTCCAAGATGAATATACCATTTACAGTTCCTACCAGCAATTCGCAAGAGTTCCGGTTGCTTCACATCCTTGCGAACACTTGATATTCCAGTCTTTTTATTAGTCATTCTAATAGGCCTGTGATTATGTCTCATTTTGGTTTTAGATTGCATTTTCCTGATGACCAATGATTCTGAACATCATTTCACATGCTTTCTGGCTGTCCAAATATCTTCTTTGTGAGCTGTTTGTCCAGAGTCTTTGACTATTATTTTTTTAGTTGGGTTGTTTGTCTTATGAGTTACAAGAGGTCTTCATGTATTCCGGAGACATGTCTTTTGCTAGATATATATGTTGGAAATATTTCATCTCTATGGCGTGCCTTTTTCATTTTTCTAAAGTGTTTTTCAAAGAGCAGAGGTTTTAACTTTTAAAAATTTTGATGAGGCCCAGTTTATCAGTTTTTCCTTGTAGGTTTATATTTTTTCATGTCTTATTTAAGACATTGTTGCCTATCTCAAGATCACAAAGATTTTGTCCTCTGTTTTCTGGTAGACATTTAATAGTTTCAGTTTTTCTATTTTGGTCTGTGATCCAATTTGACTTGTTTTTTATGGATGAGGTAAGATATGTTTATCTATTAATAGTTGTTCAAACACCGTTTGTTGGAAATACTATCCCTTCCTGTTGATTTATATTGGCACTTATGTTGAAAATCAGTTGATGATGTATGTGTGGTTGTAGGCATGCATTCCATATTCTGTTCTGTTGTTCTGTGTGTCCATGCTTAGGCCAATACTATACACTCTTGATTACCCTTGTTGTATTGTACATTTTGAGATTAGTACAAGTCCTCAAGTTCAAGTTCTTTGTCAAAATTGTTTTGATTATTCTGTGCCCTTTGCATTTCTATATACATTTTAATAATCAGAGTGTTCATTTTTTTTTAATTAAAAAAATCTGGGATTTTTATTGGGATTGCAGTGAAAGTGAATCTGTAGATCAATTTGAGGAGAACTGACATCTTAATAATATTGGGTGTTCTATTTATTCAGGTGTTTACCTTCATTTAGGCCTTCTTCAGTTTCTCCCTTCAAAGTTTTATAGTTTTCAGGGTACAGGTCTTGCAAGTGCTTTGTTAAATTTATTCTTAGGTATGTCATTTTTTGATGCTATCATAAATTTAAATTCCAAATTTTAGTGCTCATATATAGAAATAAAATTGATATTTTTACATTAACCTTGTAGCCTGCAATTTTTCTAAACTTACTTATTATTTCCAGTAGCTTTAATAAATAGATTTCCTAGGATTTTCTGTGTATGTAATTACATCATATGTAAATAAAGACAGCAGCTTAATTTATTGCTTAATATTATTAGCTGAATATTATTTGGTCATTGTATATTAATTTATTTGTAACCTTAATTTACTGATAGCAAAGGGCAAAACAAATTTCACTGGACTTTTTTTTCTGGCCAAGAAAAGACCCCTTTCCTTCAATGGGCAATAGTAGGTTGTGAACTAAATGGTGACAATGGAAGTCATCTCAAGAGCAAAATATTTTAAATTAGTTGTACTTGGAGGTATTTGTATATTCACTTTTGTAGCTGTAATCAGCCAATTAAACTGCTAAAACCACTGTGTATGTTATTTTGTGATAATTTAGTGTTAATGAAGGGAGAATAACATCTGTATATAAATGGTATTTACATATAAAACAAATTATTGAAAACAAAAATAATTCTTTGAAAGAAAGAAGCCATTTAATGAGCTGACAGATGCCACTATTCACTAGTTCATATATCAACATTAGTACTTTGTGGGTTTCTTACTAAGTAACAGTTTGGTTTGCTAAGAATAAAAAGCCAGTATTCAAATTATCAAGATGGTAATGTAAGACTGCATTAAAAATATGTGTGTGGAAATATTGGCTAAATCTATGACAAAGGAGACAGCTCAAACATCACTTTCCAATGATATAATGAGAAACTGGCTAAAGATACAGAAAACCAATCCATAGAACAAATGGAGCCAGTAAGGAATTTTTCATTATAGGTTGAAGAATGCAGAGATTTGCTAACTGGCAATTCTTCTGGTAAGTGTGTAAATTCAACATGTTGATATGATGGAAGAATTCTTTTCAGCTTTATTACTGATAAACACAACTAGCTCTGAATGATACAAAACTATGAATAATTACATTTTCAACAAGAGTGGTTTGCAGTTTAAGTTTTGTACAGGAGAGTGTGTTCTGACAGCATCATTACAATGACAGAAAAATATTCTAGAGAAGTCATGTAGATTAAAGAGCTTGCAACAGAATGCAAATCAGTGCACTCTTTCCTTTATTCAGAAAGTTTGGGTATGAAAAAAAGGTCATCTGAACTAAACAGTGTGCTTGGTGCTGGTATAAGAATTGTAAACTATATACAAGCAAAGGTGTTAAAAATTATCCATTCTTTTATATGCTAATATGGAAGCTAATTATAAACCGATATTGCATGCTGAGATATGACAGTTACCAATGGAAAAGTTCTGTGGAAAATAAACTGAAATAAGTTCTTAGTGTTTCTTGGAGGCAAGGGACCAGCTTGTTCTCAATTCCTTAAAGATATGAATTAGGCAGATTTGCTTATTTGTTTGTTATCTGAGGCAATCATTAAAAAATCTGGAGACAATAGATGCTGGAGAGGATGTGGAGAAATAGGAACACTTTTACACTGTTGGTGGGAGTGTAAATTAGTTCAACCATTGTGGAAGACAGTGTGGCGATTCCTCAAGGACCTAGAAATC
>CAUYLG010002508.1:0-50442 GCA_963573385.1 Cacajao melanocephalus
TTTTTTTTTTTTTTTTGAGACAGAGTCTCACCCCGTTGCCAGGCGCCAGGTGCCAGGTGCCAGGCGCGACCTCGGCTCAGTACAACCTCCGCCTCCCGGGTTCAAGCAATTCTCCTGCCTCAGCCTCCCGAGTAGCTGGGAATGTTTAAATCTTTAATCCATCTGGACCTTACTAAGATATCACAGGGGAGATTATCTTGTGTTGGTCTTAAAGAATTATATGGAGCTTTCCAGATAATGAAACAATAGAGGAAAAATGGAAAAGATCTTTCCTATTAGAAGAAACTAAAAAAAGCTGGAAGTGTGCTTTGCTTTGGCTTTTTGTTCTGCCTCTATTACACTCTGAGGAGATTCAGCATTTTTGATAAGTTGAGGAGCACAAGGTGAGCAGCTGGTTGGTGCAGGTACTCCAACCTCAGCCTAGCACAGGTGACTCAATATAAATACCCAACTACACAGTTTATTATCTAGGTTAACTAAATTTAGTAGACAAGAAATAGGTCTTGAGTGCCTAGATATACCATGAGATGGAAGATTCAAATTAACATTTTCATACAAAACTGAACTTCTTTCTTGACATTGTTTGTTTGAGGCACAGTCCTTTTGCAAAGTCTTGCACAGATCTTACCCCAAATAATGCTAAATGGTCCTGTTTGACTTCAGTTGTAATTATGGTTTACTTAATTCTATAGTGATTTTTCACCATCAAGAATTCCTGTAGCCAGCACAACTGGAAGTGGAGTACCAGCAGTGCAGTTGCTGATTACTTTTTACCCTCTTAGTTGAACTTTTTCATTTTTGGCAATCTTTTCACTTTTATAGTGGCAAGTATTTTATTGTTTCTGCTTTTCCTTATTTTATTTCTCTTTCTGCAAATTCTTATTGTAAAAATTTTTCTGTATTTCTAACTAAAATGTGTAAAGTGACTGCTAGATGATTTAATGTCTTCCCGTACAGTTAGATTCTATGGAGACTCTATAGGGATTGAGTGCCCTTTGTAACTCTCCCTTAGATCAATCCTACCCATTCAGTAGTGTGTTTCATACAGTAGGTGTAATATATCAGCTAAGTCTGAGTTTATGTACTAGACAATGCAAGACCAAAGAAAGTTTTAAAAAAAGAAAATGACTCATATAAGATACACATCTCCACGTTATCCCTTAGGCAACAGTATGGATTGGAGAATAAATGTAATAGAGGTAAAGACGAAGTAAATTACAAGGATGCTAAAATAATCTGAAAATGGGATAATAAACACAATTAAAGATCAAAAAAATGAAAATACACAATAAATATATAAGAAATATGAAACTTTAGTATTAGAAAATCATAGGGAGAAAAGAAAAACAATCATTATTGACTTAAGATATAAATAAATAGCTGGGCGCTGTGGCTCATGCCTGTAACCTCAGCACTTTGGGAGCCTGAGGCGGGCGGATCACTTGAGGTCAGGCATTCGAGACCAGCATGGCTAACATGGTGAAACCCTGTCCCTACTGAAAATATACAAATTAGCCAGGTCTGGTGGCACACTCCCAGCTACTTGGGAGGCTGAGGTAGGAGAATTGCTTAAACCCAGGAGGCAGAGGGTGCAGTTAACAGAAATCATGCCACTGCCCTCAGCATGGGCCACAAAACAAGACTCCATCTCAAAAAAAAACCAAAAAAAGATATAAATAAATAGTTTTTCAACAGAAACATTTGTTCCTTAGGAGTTCAACCTTAAATGACAAGAAAGGGAAAGGGGACACCTGGGAATCTGAATATTCAATAATGTCACTGTTCTAAGGTCAACACGAGGAAGTTTAACAAAAAATTATAAAGTCACTAATGTCAGGCTGAAACATATAAATAATTGAGAAAAGCCACAAAATATATTAATTATATGATCTAGAAGTTAAAAATTGCTTTAATATTATTAAATTTGTGTCTTTCAAACTGATTGAGTGTTCTGAGTCTGTATGAAATCAAATACAGGGGACACAATATGTTGGTAGTGGAGTAATTTTAATGGGAAAAGTTGGGTTTAAAAAGAGGATACAGACTAATGTATTTGGGGCAGGGTTGACTTCAGGGGCAGATGACCAGTGAAATTATACAGAACCTAACACTCAGCAGGTCCCCACGTGTGGTTGAAGACTGTTTTCAGCATCTTGAACTTAATTTTACTTTTAACTTTGTGTTTTATCAGTGAAATGTGATGAGACAATGAAGTATGGACACTGAGCAAAGGAGACAGGCACAGGATCCATGTGGAGAGCTCCTTGACACCCCACTCACACACAGTGATTGCAGTGTCCTCTGGGTGCAGAATTGTAGTGGATCCAAATACATGTGAATAAGCATTCAGTGAAACTCAAAATAAGTACAAAGAATGCATGTTACAACTAAAACTGGGTAAGTGAAGGTGCAGAAGGCCTGGATAGGCCACATTCCCTTTGGTGCCCAATGTTAAAAGAAGGTAATAATGTTCTATGAAACTTGAACAATCAAGGAATCCTATCATATCCTATCTTATCCATAATTCTTACCTGTGTTAGTCAACCACTTATGCTGAAAATGATGATACAGAAGAAAGGCAAAGAAACCGTAGTCCATTGTTCCTTTATTTTTAGTCCTCTCTTACTCATCAGTAAGCCTAAGGTAGAGGGTATGAATACCAAATTAAATGAAGCAATTGAGTTTTGTTCAGCATTTCCACTGTTCTGACAAGGGTAAAATACCTATGTATACATGAGCTATGGAATACTGATTGGTATTGAAAAATATAAAGAAATATTTAAAATTCATGCTAATCATTTTAATTTTTTATTTTGTTATTTATAATGATATTAAATAGCAAATAAAAAATACATGACAAGCTGAGAGATAGACTCCAAAAGAACGCAAAAAGTTTATAATTTAGCATCTTTATTATCCCATTTTCCTGCTTTTTAAAATTTTATCTTATTGTGATAAAATACATATAAAATTACAGTTTTAACTGTTTTTAAGTATACGATTCAGTGGTATTAAGTACATTCACAGTATTGAAAAACTATCACCACTGTCTAGTTACAGAAATTTTTATTACTGCAAATAGGAACCACATATCCATTAAGTGGACATTCTTTGTTAACCACTAATCTGCTTTCTCTACCTAGGGATTTGCCTATTCTGATTATTTCATATAAATGGAAACATACAATATGTGGCCTGTTTTTCTTGCTTTGTGGTCAAAGAATTCCACATTTTCATTTTGCGCTAGGCTCTACAAATTATGTAGCTATGTCTACTTTGGAAATATATTAAAAAGCAAACTGAACTCTAAATTTGTCCACCTTTTAATAGGGATATCATAATTTACATCAGGGAGAGATTAAATATCTGGATTGCACTCTTTTAATGAATGAAAGAAAAATGTCTCTGAAATGATTAAGGGCAATAGTTATAAGTGCCCTAAAAGTCTAACTTACTGAAGATGTGCCAAAGTAGATCTTAAATTGGACAATAGTGAGCATTGTTGTCTTGTTCCTGATCTTAAAAGTTTTCAGTTTTCCTCCATTTAGAATGATGTTAGCTGTGGGCTTTTCATGTATGACGTTTGTTATTTTTAGGTAATTTTATTCTATTTCTAGTTTATTGAAAGCTTATCATGAAAATCTGCTGAATTTTGTCCATTGCTTTTCTGTTTATTCAGATGACCATGTTATTTTTATTCTTTATTCTGTTAATGTAATATATCACATCAATTGATTTTTGTATACTGAACCATCTCAGCATTCCAGGGATAGATCCCGATTGCTCATGGTGCATACTCCTTTTAATGAACTCTTGAATTCAGTTTGCTTATATTTTGTTGAGAATTTTGTATCTATATTCATCAGGAATATTGGTTTGTAGTTTTATTTTCTTGTCTGACTTTGACACTAAGGTAATACTGGCTTTATATAAAAAGCTTGAAAGTGTTCCCCCTTCTTTAATATTTTTGAAGAGTTTCAAAGACATTAACATTCATTCTTCCTTAAATGTTTGGTACAATTTACCAGTGAAGGCGTCCAGTTCTGGGATTTTCTTTGTTGCGGTTTATAATTACTATTTTGATCTCTATACTATATTACGTATCTGTTCAGACTTTCTATTTATTTATTAGTTAGTCTTGGTAGCTTGTATATTTCTGGAAATTTATCAGTTTTGTCTAGATTTTCCAAGTCGTTAACATATAATTTTTCCTAGCAGTCTCATAATATTTTTTATTTCTGTGCATCAATTGTAATGTCTCTTCTTTTAATTTCTGATTTTATGTGAGTTTTTGCTATTTTTGTCTTTGTCTACATAGGGAGTTAGTCTCCAAAATATATAAAGAACTCCTGCAATTCAATAGTAAAAACAAATAAACACACACACACACAAAACCACCAATAACCTAAGCTTTTAAAAATTGCCAAAGACCTGAGTAGACATTTTGCCAATAAAACATATGAAGGACGAACGTATGTATGAGAAAATGCTCAATGCTCCTAATCATCAAGAAAATGAAATGTAAAACAAACAAACAAAGAAACACAATATATCATCTCACACATGTCAGGATGGCTATTTTTCTTTAAAACGTGTTTCTGAGAAAATCGAGAAATTGGAACCCTTGCACCCTGTTGATGAAAATGCAAACTACTGCAGCTGCTATGAAAACCAGTTTGCCATTTGCTCGAAAAATTAAAAATAGAATTAAACTTATGATCCAAGAACCCCATTTCTGGATGTTTATCCAAAAGAGTTAAAATTGTTACTGGTAGTTAGGCATGAGTGGGGCAGGAGAGGGCTCTCCCCTGATTCACTTGGAACGTCATGTGATGGTTTAGTAATTATCACATTGCCTCTCTAAAAGTGATAAATTGGCAGATGATGCCAGGGTAAGGCCATTTCCTGATGGTCCACACCTATTGCATTAAAGTGTTAACTGAATGCAGGCACAGGGGAGAAGCAATTTCCCCAGCATATGCATTAAGAGACAAAATGTCAGAGTTTGACCTTCTGGCGGCACTACCCTTAGAAAAGGGGAAGAAAGCCTCAGATGGTATGCATAGAACTTCCCAAATACAATGCACATGCTCACTTCCAAGGGTAAGGAGAACACTGGGCATGCAGGCAGTCCGCCCTAAGGAAAGAAGCATGGGAAAGGGGCCAGCCTATGAATCAAGGTTAAACATCGCATTTGTACTTCAAGTCACCTGCCTGGGTCTCTTGTATCCATACTTTTCTTTCTTTCCTGTTTCAAAAAGCCTCTGAAGTAAACTTCCACTCCTGCTCTAAAACTTGCCTTGGACTCTTTTTTTTTTTTTTTTTTTTTAGGAGGCAAGAATTAAGGTTGCTATAGACTCATACGAATTTGCCACCAGTAACTCAGATACCTTCTACGGGTAACAAAATCAAGATCTTAAAGAGCTATTGGTATTCCTGTATTCCTTGTAGCAGTATTCATAATAAATAAGATGGGGAAACAACCTAACTGTCCATCAATATATCAATGGAATAGATAGATAAAGAAAATTTGGTTATGTACTGCAAACAACAAAGTCTCTGAGACAGGTCTCAATCAATTTTGAGGTTTATTTTGACAAAGTTGAGGAATTAACCAGGAAAAAGAGACACAAGTTAAAGTAGAATCTGTGGCCTGTGCTTTATTCAAAAAGCATTTTGACGACTTTAATATTTAAAGGGGAAAGAGTGCGCAGGAGAGGAAAGAGAGCAGTCAATTACACATTCATCTCACACTCAGTAAATGTGCATTTTACATAAAATAAAATAAACATAGAGTAGTGGAAAAAACAAATATACCTTTGTCTCAGAGAGGGCGGAAGGATAATTTCTTGTCCTGTCTTTGTCCCCTATCTATGAAGATAAGCTGTTAATTTACATTTTCAGGGTGAAGAAGGACACCAAGGGAGATATGTGACCTTCTATTTGGTAGCTATCAGTTTAGGAATAAGGAGAAGTTAGTTTTTACATAATTCGTTTTCTAAGTTTAACTTTTCCCTTTGGCATAGTGAGATTGGGGTCCCAAGCCTTTTCAGTAGGTATATTGTAATATTATTTCTTAAAAAGAAACGGAATTTTGTAATATGTGACAATATAGATGAACCTTGAGGACATTGTGTTAAGTGAAATAAGCTACCCACAAGAAGAAAAATACATCATTATACCATTTATGGAATTTGGTAGATACATAGAATCAAAGAGTGAAATGGTTGTTGCCAGTGACTGGGGTATGGGAAATAGGGAGGTACTAATCAATAAGTGTATAGTTTTAGTCAAGCAAGATGAATAAGCCCTAGAGATCTGCTGCATAACATTGTACCATAGTTAACAATAATGTATTTTACACTTAAAATTTTGCTAACAGGGCATATCTAATGTTAAGTGTTCTCACCAAAATAAAATCTAAAACAAAATTCCACGACTACATTAAGGTCTATGTAGTTTTGAACTGACCATGAACCTGTTTTAGGACCTTGTCGAACTGTGAATGTGTACCCTAAATTACACCAGCACTACACAGTACTAAAATGTTCTTTATAGTTATAAGTGGCACCTTTACCAGTTAGTAAAAGCAATCAAAAAATAATATTTGGTTGGGTGATTTTAAAGTGGATTTTTCACAGCAGAAAACAGGTTTGGTATGGACAAAGCTTATGATATAATAACTTTGTTTTAGTTGGCTCAAAATGTTGAGGGTTCTTAAGTGCCGGTTGATGAGGAAGCTGTTTAGTCATAAAGGAGCTGCTACTTTTCTAGAGTATCTTCTGGTACCAGACATTTCCTAGTGCTGGCAGCTAAGATATATTGGCTTGTCCCACTATTTAAAGTAGGGGCAAGAAAATATATCTGTTTTCTGCATTAAGATAAGGACACTTTGTATAGTCCCAGTATTGTTTAACACAAGAATAAGGAATTATGTTTGCTTCATTTAAGAGGGATTTTATGGTACTCTGAGGTGTGGGGAATGGGAAGAAATATATTTCTGTTTGTTTGCTGGTGAAATTCTTTTGGCATCTTTCAAATCACAGTATTTAAAGAGATACAATGCTGCCTACCCTATGCTGCTTTTATAAGAAATGTTTATATTGAAAAAGGATCAAAAACGGTGTTTTGGCTTTGTAATCAATCACATTGTTCTATTATAAGCTTCCTTGTTTAAGACTCCATAAGTAAAATTAACATACATGCCGCTTAAATTGGCAGTTTTTACATGTTGACTCCTTAAATTTTTGTAGCAATGTTTTTAAAAATAGCAACTTAATTAACATCAGCAGCATTGGTATTCTTTTGTGTAAGTGCCCTCAATTATAATGAATAGTTAAAATATAGGACTTGCCTTATTGTTTCTTATAAGAAAATACAGAAAGCTGGATTTATTGCTGTTTTGAAGGGTTTTTTGTGTCTCTATCTTCTTCAGTTCTGCGCTGATCTTAGTTATTTCTAGTCTTCTGCTGGCTTTTGAATTTGTTTGATCTTGCTCCTCTAGCTATTTTAATTTTGACGATAGGGTGTCAATTTTAGATCTTTCCTAACTTCTCATGTGGGCATTTAGCCCTATAAATTTCCCTCTAAGACATTGCTTTAAATGTGTCCCAGAGATTCTGGTACACTCTGTCTTCATTCCCACTGGTTTCGAAAAACACCTTTATTTCTGCCTTCATTTCATTATTTATCCAGTAGTCATTCAGGAGCAGGTTGTTCGGTTTTTGTGAAGTTGTGCAGTTTTGAGTGAGTTTCTTAATTCTGAGTTCTAATTTGATTGTGCTGTGCTCTGAGAGACTGGTTGTTACGATTTCCGTTCTTTTGCATTTGCTGAGGAGTGATTTGCTTCCAATTATGTGGTCAATTTTAGAGTAAGTGCAATGCGGTGCTGAGAAGAATATATATTCTGTGGATTTGGAGTGGAGAGTTCTGTAGATGTCTATTAGGTCCTCTTGGTCGAGATCTGTGTTCCAGTCCTGGATATCTTTGTTAATTTCCTGTCTCGTTCATCTGTCTAATATAGACAGTGGAGTGTCTCCCACTATTATTGTGTAGGAGTCTAAGTCTCTTTGTAGGTCATTAAGAACTTCCTTTATGTAACTGGGTGCTCCTGTATTCACTTCAGGCCCTATTCATTTGATTCACTCCTGTGCCTGAAGACGTCACTCAATGAGGCTGGAGATGTCACTGAAGGGGGATGGAGAACAGCAAAGATGGTGCCTGCTCCTTCCTCTGGGACCTCTGATCTCAAAGGGCACCAACCTGTTGCCAGCAGAATCATGTCTGTATAGGATGTCTGACAACCTCTGTTGGAGGGTCTCATCCAGTTGGGTAGCACGGGGAACAGAACCTAATCCACAAAGCACTTTGTACCTTGGTGGAGGGGGTGTACTTCGCTGGGGGAAAATCCACATATCTGAGCAGCCTGGATTTTTCAGAACTATCAGGAATAAAGGCTAAGTCTGCCATCTGCAGAGACTGTGGCCAACCCTCCTCCTAGGGACTCAGACCCAGGGAGATCTGCGTTCTGTCCCTGAGCCTCTGACTGGAGTTACTGGACTTTCTGCAGGGAAGCCCCACCCAATGAGGAAGGATGGGTCAGGGTCAGGCCTGAAGAGGCACTCTGGCTGAAGACTTCCACAGCTGGTGTGTTGGGCTGTGGGGACAAGTCTTGGGATCCAGCCATCCAGCATCCCTGGATCCAGAAGGGAAAGAGCCAGCCTGGAGCTATAGAGACGGCTGCTCCCTTTCCCCTGCCCTGGGAGCTTAGTGTGTTAGGCAGTTGTGAGTCCCAGTCCTGACTACTGCCCCTCCCCCAAGGAGCTCAAATGGCCTAGACAGCAGGCAGCTGTGGTGCTGGTTGACCATTCCCCTGGGAGTTTGGTAAGCTTAAGCAGATTCTAGCTGAGAGGCTGTTGAGAAAAAGTGCATTCTGAAGTTTTGGCGCCACCTGTGGCATGGGTTTGGGAATGGGATCTTCTGATCTGCGGATTGCACAATTTCACGTAAAATGCAATTTCCCCTCCTAGATAGCATGCTCACTTACCACCTCCCTTGGCAGGGGGCAGTGGGCTCCCCTGCCCTCTTGGCTCTCAGATGGGCTGCCACACTGCACTGTTCTTCCTTTTCTCCATGGGTCACACTATCCTCCTCATCAGTTCTGATGAGAGAATCTGGATACCTTGGTTGCCAGTGAAGGATTCACATGCTTATTATGGTTTTTGTCTATGGGAGCCTCCAAGGCCACTGTTTCTTGTCAGCCATCTTGTCCCCACCACACTATCATTCTTTCATTAGATATTTGTAAATGAAATAAAAGATATATTCAGGGAATACTTGATTTTACAAACTAATATGTTATAAGGAAGTGTTTCTTCATTTCACTTATTTTTTTCAAAGTCAGTAAGGAAAATTGCCTAGCACCGATTTGTCACACTGAAGTTGCTAGCTAGGCTAGTGCTTTTTATTTTATCAGTTTTTAAACTGCACTCTGATAGTTCTGCTCCATGACACTCAGAAGGCAGCAAAATAACATGCAGAATTTATAAAATCTTCCATGCTTTCAGCAGCAAGACATTTATGTTGTTGAACATAACACCACTATTACCATGTCCAAATATTCTCAAACTATTTATGACTCTACAATTCTAAAGAATTTGATACACAGTGATTTAGCCTAAGCTGAGTGCATTAGCACAGATAACTATAGTTGTTGCAACACCTAAATTTTAAAACCTTAGCAGTTGGATAGATGTTTATTTCTTGCTCACATACAGTTGAGTATCGTGATCTTTATCTGTAAGTGGCCTACTACAGGGACATTCAAGCCTCCAGACCTTTTCCATTATATGGAGATTACTACTTCTAGGGCATCAGACTTGTCTACATTCATCATGTTCATAGGAAATGGATAAAAACGATGAATGCATATCTGCTTCTGATTCACTTTATCTGGAACTGATACAAATCTCCTCTATTAAAAATGCACTAGTGAGAATTATTTACATGGTGTTATCCAAATTAACAAGAGATGAAATTGGGGCCAGAATGTCATTTCTAAACATATTCTATCCTATGGTAGAGAGACACAAAATTCTGACAGGTATATAGTCATCTCTTGCATACTAACTCCAGCACAATGCAATTACTCATGTGAGTAATTCAACATATACTTAACTACACTAGTAGAAAGCAATTGTGCTTTAACCCTTTCATTGTCAAGGCAAGAAGACATAGACAGTCAAAAGCTATGTCCAGTTATTTTATCTCATAAACACTGAGGAACATGCACACAGATACAGAATTGCTGGGACTCATATACTAACTTGCTTTTTAAAAATGAATTTTACAATTTGATTTCCTTAGATCATACACCAAAAATGAGTGATCTTTGGAGTTTAGACACTTTATTCAGAATTGAAGTTTCAGAAATCAGTCTATTTGATTGTAAATAGGGCTTTTCAGCAGTCACTGAGCCAGATGCCTGCAAAAAAAGTATACCTTTTAGAACTTTTAAGAGGAGTAATGCATACCAGTAAATTGCATGCCATCATGTGCCTTTCCTCATGAACTTCTAACTCCAGCAGATGCCCCATTTACCTGCACTATACACAGCTAAACATTTCAAAAAGAGTTGTTTCTGCTCCTTTACAAGATATCTTTACTTAACTCTTCAGCATTTGGGTTCTCAATTCCACCACTATTACAGCTGTTATAATCTACATTTTGGCAAACACAGTAGTCAATTCCCCATCTCCATTCTACATGACGTCTGAGAAGTGCTTGACACAGTTCACTACACTCTTATTTGAAACATTTTTCTTTCAGGATTCTGAAGATGTCTCCAATTTTTACTTTTCCAATGGGAATTATTGTTCACTTTTCCTTTCTCACTAATTTTTTGTTACAGACTTTTAAATGTTAGAGTGCCCTAAGGAGCTCTCTGGTGAACTGCCCTGTTTTCCTTTGTCCCTAAGTAATCTAATCTAATTACAAGATTCAAGGAAACAAACTGAGAGCATTCAAATTTATATATCCTCTCTCTTGACTTAGACATATAGGACTTAAGGGTCCAGCTAACCACATTACATCTCCATTGGGATGTATTATTGAAAGCTCCTATTTCATGTGGCCAAAATCTAACCATTGAGTTCTTTTTCCAAATCTGTGCCAATAACATCCACCTAGATTTTTAGGCCATATATAGGTATATATACATATATATATGAAGGAGTCATTTTGATTCATCTGTCTGTTTGAAAACCTACATCCAATCTTTCAGTGATCATTTCTGGCACTACCTCCAAAATATATCCTGGATAAGACCATTTTTTTCTCCATGCATCTCTGTCAATACAACCCTGTTCAATCAGCTCTCTCTCCATCCTTCATAAAACAGTCATATATGGATTAATATTTTTAAATTTTAATAAGATTTATCATTTACCTTAAAAAATCCTCCATGTTTTCTTTTTTGCTTGTTTATTTTATGACACAGGATGTCGTTCTGTAGCCCAGGCTGGAGTGCAATAACACAATCATAGTTCAGTATAGCCTTGAACTCCTGGAGTCAAGCCATCTTCCTGCTTCAGCCTCAGGCATACATCACTAAACCTGGCTTATTTTTCAACTTTTTTGTAGAAACAGGGATCTCATTTTGTTGTTCAGGCTGGTCTCAAACTATTGGCCTCAAACTACTAACCTCAAGCAATCCTCCTGTCTCAGCCTCCCAAAGTGCTGGGATTACAGGTGTGAGCCACCACCTCAGCCTGCCAGTTTATTATTATTATTATTATTATTATTATTACTATTAAAGTAAAGGAAAACTATTCCCATAGCTGCATGCTCTGGCCACTGCCTACCTGTCTAACCTCATCTCTCTCCTGTTTCTCCTTATTTCACCATGTTCCAGCCACAGAGACCTCATTCTAATGTATTTAAAGTTCATTCTCTTTTTGGTTACTCACTCTCCCTTTGTTCAAACACTCTTTCCCTAAATATTTGAATAGATCCCTCTTTCTCATCATTTAAACATAATTCAAATACCACCTCTTCAAAGTGGTCTTCCATGATCACTTTAGTTAAACTACCCATACAAATTTTAAATAAAAGTGATTTTTAACCTTAAAATAGAATTATTAGTGAGGAGTAAAGAAGTAATAGGAAACATACAAGAGGCAAAAATTAAGAAACACTAAATTGGATGCCTAATGTCTTATAACACAGCTTTGTTACTAATTTTCTGTGTGACTATATGTAAGAAATATCACATGTTAAATCTCTAGAAATCAGTTATCTAAAATAATTAGAAAACTACATAAATCACTATAGATACTTCTAGTTAAAACATTCTATAACTTATTCTGTTTTACTTATATTGGGAAGCCTAAAATATAATTCATTAAATTTTATCAGTTCAAATATCATTCTTAAGATAAATGCAATATTTATCTTAAGGAAAGGGAAAGAGTAGGGACAGTTTATAAGGAAGTGGCCTAAGCTGGGAGACACCACACCAAAGAGCAAGTGTAGAGGATACTGTGTGACTCGAATAGTAACATTTTGATATGATAATTTCTGAATCTTTTACAAGGAGATAGATCAATTTCCCAAGAGTAATCGATATTAAGCAATATGTGGCCTTTTGTCTCTGCTTTTTTTTTTTTTTCACTTAATGCTTTCAAGATTCATCCATGTTGTAGCAGGTATCAGTACTTTTTATGGCTGAATAACATTGTATGGTTATATCACATTCATCTGTTGATTTTAGAAAATATAAATAACATTTTTGTTACTGAACTAAGATCATAAGACCATTGATTTTAACTGAATGACTATTCTTGGTGATTTCATAAATCATGGGTTTTATTTTATTAATAAAAATATTGAATTGTGGGGTTTTTGTTTATTTTTGTTTTTGGTTTTAAGAAAAATAAATGAAGCAGCCTCCACATTTTTGTCTCTCTCTCGTAGGACTGCGGTGTGACTACATTGGACACAATTGTGACAAATTCTGAATGACTATTACAATTTGTTCCATGTATTCATTTTCTCAGTTCTTGAGAAATAAGTCACTGATTGAGTCTGAGAAACTGTTTCTCTTACTTCATAAAGTTAATAGCAGAGATTCAACAGACTCTCTTATATAGTTGGTTCTCAGGTAGATGTGAGAAAAAATTTGTTATCATTGTTTCATTTCAGCATATTTTTATTGTGCTAAACTACACAGGAATATAAAATCTACCACTTAACTATTTTGAAGTATACAATTCAGTGGCATTGTGTACATTCACAATGTTGAGCAACCATCCTCACTATCTAGTTCCAGAATTACTTCATCAACTCAAAAGAAAGGCATTAAGCAATCATTCCCCATTTTCATCCTACCGTCAGCCCCTGGCAAGTACTCATTTGCTTTCTGTCTCTATGTATTTGCTTATTTGGGATATGTCATATAAATTATAAACAATATGTGGCCTTTTGCCTCTGGTTTCTTTCACTTCATATAATATTTTCAAGATTCATCCATGTTGTTGGAGGTATCAGTACCTTTTGTGGCTTAATAAAATTACCTTGTTCATGCATTTTGTTGCCACATTTTGCTCATGCATTCATCTGTTGATGGATGTTTGAATTGTTTCACCTTTTGTTTATTGTGAACAGTGCTGCTATGAACATTCACGTACAAATGTTTACTTGGATATCTGTTTCCGATTAAATTTACAGGTGGAATTTCTGGGCCAAATGGTAATTTAATGTTTAATATATTCAGGAGCAACCAAACTGTTTTCCAAAGTGACTATAGACATCTTTTTCATTTTATGAGAGTTCCAATTTCCCCACATTCTTTCATCACTCTGTACCTCCTATTTATTTTATTAAACCACTCTACGGTATGAAGTGAAATATTATTGTGGTTTTGATTTGCTTTTCCCAATGACTAATGGCATTGATCATCTTTTCATGTTCTCATTGGCCATTTGTATATTTTCCTTGGAAAAATATCTATTCAGGTTATTTGTCCATTGTTGAATTTTTTTTTTTTTTTGGTTTTTCATTGAGGAATTTTAAGAGTTCTTTATATATCCTGAATATTAGATACTTATCAGATATATGATTTGCAAATACATTCTTTCATTCTGTGGGTTGTCTTTTTATTCTCCTGATAGTGTCCTTTGATGCCATTTTTTTTATTTTGATGAAGTCTAATATATTTTACTGTTGGTTATGCTTTTTGCATTATATTTAGGAAACCACTGCCAAAACCAAGAGTATGAAGAGTCACTCTTAGGTTTTATTTAGAGCTGTAGAGTTTTAGCCATAAGTTTTTGATCCATTTTGTGTTAAATTTTGTGTATGATATTATTTAGTGGTCTGAGTAAGGTACAGGACAAAAAAAGATGCAGTTAATTTATGTCAAAGGTCAGTTATTAGAGGGTGAGAAGGTCTGGTCGCTAGTCTCTCCTAAGTAATTTACAGAACAAGAAAAATGTGATAGTTCATCTATAATCTAGGAAGAAGTTGCAACTACATGCTATGTGACTCAAATCACAATCACATCTCTCTCAAGGCTTAAAGCGTTTTGCGGGTTCCAGCAGCTTTTAGATTTTTGTATTGATTTTCATACCAGTTACTCACCCTGCAAGTGTTGCCATCTCAAAACTACCATGCCAGAGAAGGGGAGTGGGCAAAGCTAAGTACAAATGCTACAAAACTCTCTTACTCCATTTAAATTATCTTTCTTCAGTTTAAGAATTCACTTGGTTTCTGTAAACATTGGACTCTCTTTTAGAGTTCTGATGAGGTTAGTTCTGACAACTGGTGTCAGGTTTTTCAGTGTTTCTGGAGTGCGACAAAACATTAGAGGTGTTTACTCAACCATTTCTGCTGACATCATTACTATCATTGGTTCTTGATGTAGAATGTAAAATTAGTTGAAATTTCAGTATTTTGTATAATAGAGATATAAATATATAGATATAAATAGTTATAGTAGCCTCCCTAATCCTGTATAACAAACATTGCAATATGAAGTTGTCAAACACTATATATTTTTTAAAATATTATCTTTATGTTTACTAATTTGCTGATGATCGTTATGTGTATACTCTAACTGGTTCTATGGTCAGCAGTGAAATTTAGTATATCAAAGGCACTTTATCTACACTTAGGTGCCTCAGTGTAGACAAGAGAGGTAGATCAGTTAGCAAGCAGCTATTTAGGTTACATAAATTAGGAACTAGTGTATATTTATTTGTGTATCTTTATTTTTTGGTACGAAACAAATGCTAGATTCTTGGTCAATTAATCACTATTGCTTTTCTCTGAAGAATTTTATACAAATTAAGAAACAAATATGAATAATTGTGTCATCATAAATAGCTATGCAAGTATTTCATATCTCAAAAGCAAAGATCTGTAGCTTGGAACTAAAGACTTAAAGTCTAAATATGGATCTTCTACTTTAACTGCAAGTCAAAATCCAAAACTTTGTATCTTATTTCCTTTGTTGATCCACAGGAGAAAACAAAAATAATAGCAGGAAGTATCTCACTATAAGCTCAGGTGAATAGATGGAGTGAAAATGCTAGTGCATCCTGTTATCAGCAGATCTTGAATCAAGTTATTCACCCAATCAATTGAAAAAGAGAAAGAGAACAAAAGAAGCAGAGGCTGCTCTAAAAGCCTCTAGGTAACTTGGAAGGATAGCATGATTCAAACCTATTTTATACTTATTCTAGATAGTCCTTAGGGCCATAAAAGCACATTTTTGAAATACACCAACTTAGAAAATGAACAGATATGTTACTGCACATTGTACAGCTGCACTTACTACCCTCCACATGTATACATATACATACAGAAACACTCACACACACACACACACACACACATACACACACCTGCTTAAATATTAATAAATATTAGGAAAACTATTATTTCAAAAACAATGAAACAATGTCCTTGAAGCCCTATGTAAAACTCTCGTGTTGCTATAAGGACAGTTATTTTGGCACTTACTTAGATTCATCAGCAATTAAGTTTACTTTTGGATGAATGAGATCATTAAAAAAATACTAAATGCAACATGGTGGCAATTAAAAATAAGTAACTGTGCAAACATGAGACAAGCTTTCAGTGTGTCTTCTACCACGACTTTATTAATAGTATGATATAATACACAGGAAGGGTATTTTCTCTAAGATGCACAAGTGTCCAAAGTACATGAAGTACAAAAAGCATAAAGATCTATTGCTAAAAAACTAGGTAAGCTGATACTATATATCCAGAATATAGAAAGAAAGCTGATTAGCGAGTTCCAGGGGCTGGTGGAAGAGGGAGTGACTGCTTAATGGGCACAGGGTTTTCTCCTGCAGTGATGAAAATGTTTTAGAAAAGATAAAGAATGGAATTATGGTATAATATAATGAATGTACTAAATGTCACTGAATTGTGGACTTTAAACTGGTTAATTTGAGGTGATGTACATTTTGTCTCAATAAAATGTAAAATTACATTTATTATATATATAATGGGTTGCAGCAGAGGCTACTTTTAGTTCATAAAAATAATGTTTCTCTTGATGTCTCCTTAAATTTGATACATAGTTGTAAAACCCTGTAGGCAACCTATTAACCTTGGAATTAGTGTCCTTTTTCCCCACATTATTTTTCTCACTCAATAAATTCTCAAGTCTGGTAGAGTCTAACAATGCACCAAAGGTAGGATGCTTGTTCTTTAAGTTTATACCCCATCAGTCTGAATTCACCTCCTTCACTTTAGTGACCAGTGAAGCAAGAGATTCAGGTGAGAGAGGACCATCTTGATTGCCTTATTTCCTTAGATATCCATGCCTTATTTCCTTAGATATCCAACCTCTCTGCCTTTTCCCTTCATTACTCCTTACTTGTCCAGTAATACTGTAATGATAATATAATGAATTAGTACATGGTACAGGAAATCAAATGAAATATTATATGTTTTTCTTCACAATAATCCATAGAAGAAGAAAAAAAAAGAAAATCTTTATAAAAGAACACATGTTCTCAAAATCCAGAAGAAAGGAATGGCATTTAATCTCATCTAGTACAGTTTTTTAGCTCATCCATGTAAAATTTATATAATGACGTCTTAAGGATGTTTAGACTTTATATAGCTGAAACAAAGCCACATAATTGTTTTGTCTTAAGAATAAACAAATGTATGTGAAAACTAAATGAAGAAAAGCATTGATGCAAATAAGTTGTACAGAATATCGGAGTCAATGCGACCTGAGAGACTATTTATTAAAATCTAAACAAATTGTTAAAAGGAATCATCCAACATCCTTTATCAATCTGGTGGTAAGACAGGCTGAAGTAAAAATAAGTATTCTTTTATTTCAGTAGAGCTCCTCCCTCACCTGAACAATAATCAATTACAGTGCTGTAGGAATTTATGGTTTGCAAAGTAAATGCACTAACCCAGCCATCTTGGAACTTAGGACAACTTCTGAATCAGTCATTGCCAATATTGCAAAGATGAACCAGGTGGAGCAAAGTTGACTTATTTCTCCATGCATAATTCTTGAGAATTAACAAATGAATAAAAAGCTCAGAGAAATTAAGTTGTTTGCGAGACATCATATAGCTAGTAAATGGGATACATTTTAATTCAGGTTTTCTGTCTTCAACTGCATACCTTTCACAACATCATGCCCATTATTAACATAGGTAGGGATTTTTTTTTCCCAATGCTTATAATGTATCTTTATTTGACGGGATCATTTTATGACAGTGGTGAGGCTTTAATTAAATATTCTGTTTAATGAGAAAAAACTTTAAACCAGACCCAAACTTGACTTTACCATCAGTATCACTAAATAATTAAAAGTTAAGATTCATCTAGAATTTTTTGCTTAATTACTTATAATACATTGATTTATTAGAAGATAAATAATGCATCTCTATAAAAAGGAAAGAAGCTTGCAGCTATTTCTTGTCAACAAATTACAGTATATTTTAATTATAAGAAATATGATGAGTATCTAATTCCTGTTTTTCAAATGCTGAGATTCATGGTTTTGTTGTCAAGTCTATGTAACATAATGCACAAAAGCACTTACATTATCTGGTACACAAAAGAATATGGCTACTATTTTCAATGGATGTTCTCATTATACGTGCCATTATTGAACAGAAAGTGTATACATAATACTCAAAGTTCTTAGACTGCATTTCATCAAAGGCAAAACCAAAATTCTGAATTTTTCATGATTAAAAATATAGTTTATATTTCTGTAAATTTATACTCAGATAATTAAACTAACCAATATATATTTAAAAGAAATAAAGTAGAAAAACATCAATAGGAAAAAAATCTAGTTATACTAACCAATGTATTTAATTTGCTTGAAAAGAATAAAAACATGTGTACTACAATTTGAAAAAAGTTATATAAGATTCTTAGAAAAATAAAATATTTTCAACAAATGTGTTTCTTAAAAAATTAGGAAATATTACACAACTCTTCCTAATACACTACTTGAAATAATGAAATGGTATATCCGAGCAAGTTGTTAGGAAAGCGTCACACTCTGAAATCTGATTATGAGTCCTTTATTGCCAGCGACCGAGAGTCAGCTCAAGCTCAAAATCTCTCAGCCCTGAGGAAGGGGCTTGATTTCTTTTTATACCTTGCTTAAGAAAGGGGAGGGGGAGCCTAGCTGAAGCAAAATTTTACAGAAGCAGAACAAGCAAGTTAGGGGAAGAGGCTGGTAACTAGGAGGCAGGAGGCTCCCATGATTGTTGATTAACTAAGGAGGGTATACACAAGCGGTTCCCATGATTGCTGGTTACCAAGTGAGGGGGGGGCGGGGGGGCAGGCATTTGATACTTTCCATACAATCAATCAAGAGGGTATTCACAATAGTAAGTGGGCTTGTCAAGCAGGATATGGTTACAATGGTTATATGTTTCTATAACTCTAAGTACAATATGACCCACCACAGGAACATGACCCAGATATGCACTCAAACAGAAATGGTGGGAGGGGTGGGGTAGAAGTTAAGATGGAGGCCGTCTGACTCTTAGCAAAATGGAGTCTGTCTGGCTAACAACATAGGGTAGGTTAGCACAGAGAGACTATAAAATAAATCAAAACTTAAAAAAATATGTAGTACTAAAAAAAGATAGAGGCAGTCTCAAATTTTTAAAATTTCTACTAAAAAACTCTCAAATTAGTCTTATAAGATTATTTATATCAATACACTATTAGCTATTTTACTGATATTTGATTTTTAGCTATATATTTACACAAACATATACATACATATATATATACATACATACATGTATATGTATATGAAGCAGGAAGACTGCTTTAGGCTAGTAGTTTGAGACTGACCTGGGCAATATAATAAGACCCCATCTCTGCAAAATAAATAAATAAATACATAAATAAAATATCTTACTGATCCACATGATCTCCAACTATTAGTATTCTAATTGTGCCAAATGCCAAAAAAAAAAGCCAAAAAATTTGGAAATTTACAAATAAGTTTATAGTTCAATAAATTTTCACTGAGTGAACACACACAGAACCACCAAGCAGATTAAAAAGTAGATTCTTACAACAGGATATAAAACACCCCTGCCTCTCATTAATACCATCCACTAAAAGATAATTATATTCTGATATTAAACACCATGGATTATTTTTACTAACTTCAATATTACGTTAAAGAAAACATAGAGCATGCATATTTTTCTCTGTTTCTTTTGTTCAACTGTATGTTTGTCTTTCACTGTTTATGGATCATTCTTACTATTTCATGTGTCAGACATCATTTGTGCTTTATGGTATTTTACATTATGACTATTCATTTGACTGTTGAGACAAATTTGGAATTTTTAGTTGTTGGCTCCCATGTAAGAACTTATATCCGGTCTATACACAGGAGGTGACTTGCTGGGTCTTGGAAAATGATGATCCAGCTTTATAGATATTATCTAAAGTTTTCCAAGATGCTTGAGTAATGTACTTTTCTTAGCAATTTGAAGAAATTCCTTGTACATATTTGGAATATGAGTCCTTTGTCAAGTGTATGCATTGCAAATATTTGCTCCCTTGTTGTTTCTTACTTTCATATTGATATACTTCACCACTTTTTCCTAAATGTTTTATTACAATGTTTTTATGCATCTCAATGTTATTCCTAAAAATAACTTAAATGATTGTGCCACATACCCAAGTGTAATAGCTTTAATACAGCAGGATATTCATTTTCACTGTATCTGCTGAATGAACAAAGCTACTAGGAATCTGTTTTTTTCTCAAGATTAATCAAATATTGGAATATTAGTAATCCTATCTACAATGTCCATCTAACAATAAATAAAGAAAATGAGTGATGTAGTTAAAAAAAATGTGTATTTCACAAGATTTATGATACAGAATTTTAGTAAGAATAGTAAAATTGGCCAGGTGCAGTGGATTATGCTTGTAATCCTAGCAATTTGGGAGGCCGAGGCGGATGGATCACTTGAGGTTAGGAGTTTGAGACCAGCCTGGCCAGCATGGTGAAATCCCATCTCTACTAGAAATACAAAAAATTAGCTGGACATGGTGGCAGGCACCTATAAGCTCAGCTACTGGGGAGACAGAGGCAGGAAAACTGCTGGAACCCAGGAGGTTGAAGCTGAAGTGAGCCAAAATCATGCTACTGTACTCCATCCTGGGTGACAGAGTGAGGCCCTGTCTAGGAAAAAAAAATCAAAAAACCAAAATCAAAAAAAGTTAAATCATTACTGGTAGAAGAGATCTGATTTACCCTGATGTACTGGTGACAAATCTGTACAGGTCTACAGCAACCTTGTAAAATTCACAAGAAAGAATTTTACAGAGGGACATTGATATGGTTTGACTATGTCCCCACCCAAATCTCATCTTGAATTATAGTTCCCATAATCTCAACATGTCCTGGGAGGGACCAGGTGAAGATAATTGAATAATGGGGGCAGTTTCCTCCATTCTATTCTCATGACAGTGACTTAGTTCTCATGAGATCTGATGGTTTTATAAAGGACTCCCTGTTTCACTGGGCACTCATTCTTCTCTCTCTTGTCACCATGTGAGAAAGACATGTTTTCTTCCCCTTCTGCCATGATTGTAAGTTTCCTGAGTTGTCCCTGGCCTTTCAGAACTATGAGTCAATTAAACCTCTTTCCTTTATAAATTACCAAGTCTTGGGTACGTCTTTATTATCAGTGTGAGAACAAACTAATAAAGGCATAAAGCAGATAAGATACCAAGATGAGTAGCAGGGCAGGAGTAGAAGTTTATTTATAAGGCTTTAGAACAGGAAAGAAAGGAAACTTCACTTCGAAGAAATTAAAGAGGATGCCTGAAGGTCAATGGGAAAAGGAACATTTAACCTTGATCTTAGGGCTTTATAGGTTCACCTCTTTCCCATGATTCTGCTTTTAGGGTTGGCTTCCCACATGTAGAGTCCCCTCCCTACCCTTGGGAATTGAGCACACACAGTGTGTTTAGGAAGGTGTATGCATGTTCATCTGAGGCTTTCTTCCTTTTTCTGGTGGAGTGCACCTGGAGACTCATATTCCACCACTTCATCTCTTAGTGCGTATGCCCAGGAGTTTCTTCTCTTCTCCCTGGCATCTGCATTCAATTAACATTTTAATGTTAATGGCTGTGGGTCATTGGGAAATGTCTTCTTGGCACCCTCAGTGGGTTGCCAAATTATCTTTATTAGAGAGGCATTGAGATAACTGATGAACTATCACCTGACTTTCCTAGGGTCAGGAGGGGAGAAGAGCCCTCTCCTGCCCTGCTCATGGCTATCTACCTACCTGTAACAAAACGATTTCTTTGTTTTTATATCTTCAATCTATTTTAGGTCTAGCTTTTGTAAAAGATATGCAACATACTCATACACATACATGCATGCATACACATTAAAAATAAAATACTGTTTCATTATTTATGGCCACAATCCTCATTTCTCACTGCTTTTATTTACTTATGTCCTATTAGAATGCCAGGATTGTTTAACATTGTCTTATTACATTCCTTTTTTACTGACCCAGAGTACAGTATTCTCTTTCATTTCTACTCATAGAAGTTCTATTGATTCTTCAAGGACTAGCTCAAATTCAGCTACTCCCTGAAGCTTTTAATGAATAACCTGAGTTTTGAATTATATTATACTTCAGGTTATAAAAACTTTCTCATAATTTTTCACTCAATTATATCTCCTATTATTAACTACTGCCTAATATTTTTGTTTTTCAAGTCAATTGTAAACAAATTAAGTGAAATTTTGTTATAATTTTTTGTTTTATGTAATATCAAATAATCTTAAGTACATAATAGATGTCTATTTTTTTGAAAGTTGGTTACTATGTAGGACCTAATCATAAAAATGAATAACTTCAATTAGTATATTAGTTGATCATAAATAAATGATCCTTCAAATGGAGCGTGGTAGATGGAAATAATAGCCCACAGTGGTGTCCAGAGCCTAATCTCTAGGATCTGTGAGAGAAAAATAAAAATACTAGAGTTCTTTTCATCTTAGTAGCTTAAGATATAATCTGTTTTTTACTTCTGCCAGATGGACAGAAGCTAAATCACACCCTGAAATACAACCGTATCAATTCTCTCATCTCAATCTCTTCTACTATTATTACAGAAGTTCATCTTTTAGTATTTTAATCACTGTCAAGTCATAGTTTTCTTCAAGCAATGACTACATTACTGTTGTGCTTTTCAAATATATTCTTGTTAAGCTAAGCTGAATGTTATCATTTACCACCATATTTTTGCCACATATGTCAAATGTTTATAGAGGCTGAGGAAAATAAGAACAAAAGAAATTACATTTTCTACTGTAACTAAAAAAGAAAATTGAACTTTAAAAAGTTAGGTGTGATAAAAAGAGATCATCTTAATTTACTTTTTTTTCTAATAGGAATATTTGAAACCAACATTATTATTTTATGTAATAATTGGCAAAAACGGTTTTCTGATAATGGCAAGGAATTCACTTCAAGGAGTATCTTTCCTCATTTATAACATTATTTTCAAACTTTAATATAATGTGCAAAATAAACTCTTTAGGGCTGATGCTCAGTAAAACTTGCTAGTTCATCACAGCTTTATTTCCTTTTATGATATTTTCAGAGGATTTTGAGAACTTATATATAAACCTCAAATCAAAATTTCGCTAATCTTACAAACACAATCAAATGATCCTTTCTGTTTTTTTGTTTTTTTGTTTCCTTTTTTTTTCTTTTTTTTTTTTTTGATACCAAGTCTTACTCTGTTGCCCAGGTTTTACTTTAGTGCAGTGGTGTGATCGGCTCACTGCAACCTCCTACAACCTCTGTCTCCTGGGGTTCAAGTCATTCTCCTATCTCTGCCTCCAGATGCACATCACCACCCCAGCTAATTTTTGTATTTTAAGTAAAGACAAGTTTCGCCATGTTGGCCAGGCTGGTCTCAGACTCCTGAACTCAAGTTATCTGCCTGCCTTGGCCTCCCAAGATGCTGGGATTACAGTCGTGAGCCACCACACTGGGCCACAAATGATCTCTTCTGAACTAAATTGTTTGAGCTTTCTGAATCCCAGGGAAATGAAGCACCCTGTTGTGGAGGCTGATTCACAATTCACCCTTTAAATGCTTTGCAGCATGGTTAGTTTCATAGGATCTAAATATTTAGTAAACATCAACTATAGTACTTTGGGCAGCAAGACATAACTGTCCCCCAGTGGCTTTAAAGAGTTAATACGCTTCACTAAAGAGCAAAATTATTATCAAATAGCAAAATGATAGTCCCACTAATTAGGAACTCATTCTGCCACTAAACTGGTTCTTGTAGAGATTACAATATAATTTTCCCATTAAGAGCTCTTTGATATGCTTGAAAGAGGGCTTATTTGAAATTCCTTTTATATTGAAGATTGAGAACTCTATCCAGCCTAGTCTTTGTTAGAGTGTTTTTGAAATGCAAAAGTGATTGACTATGGCAATGGTGATGTATGTTGTTTGCATATGAATTGCTGCACTTCAACTATTCCTATTTCATCTGCAAAGTACAAATTAACCACTAATACTATTGTTCTCCAAATTTGTAAAGAAAAATTTAAGATAGTTTTATTTAAAGCAATAAATACTGCTTAGAGCTTCAGAATCCAAGTATATATATATCAATCTATTAATTATCTATCTAGCAGCTATCTATACTATCAATATTTTCTGAAGTATTTTTTGCCTCTTTAAAATTTGGCCTTAATAAAGGAATCTCAGTAATTGAGTTGAATATAAAAAATCACATCCTGTAATCTGTAATTTGTATAATCCTAGAGAAAAGAACCTTGAAGTATCAGGATTTGTTAGCAAACTAATGTTAGGTTTAATCAAACTAGAGATGAATATCATATTTTATAAAATGTTTGGGAACACTTAATGCCTGCTAGTTCTTCCAACTCTCTGATGAACTAGGAATTAATATTTACTTTTGTGAACAAAGACTGCAGATTAAAATCTCAGGAGTGATTTCAGCCTGTCGATGTATTTTGAGGTACCATAATAGGCTAGTGCCTTATGAAAGACACAAAGATAAATAAGTACATATAAATAGATCTTGTTTAAAGTTTATAAGCATATATAGAACTTTGAGGATTGTGATTTCTTTTTAGCACAAAAGAAATAAAATGTCATAAAGTTTATTTATCATATTTTATAACTATTACCAGCTGGATAGAAAATTTATCCTAATTTCGAATAGGTACTATAATAATATTTATCATGCTATTGGTAACTATCAATGCAAACTCAACTTATAATCTAAGTAACAAAGCATTTATGATTATATGTGATTAGGTCAGCCTTTTGCTAGATCTAAATTCTGGGTACACATTAGAATAACCCAGGGAGATTAATATAATTTTAATTTCTGATAATTATGAATTAACTGCTACTAAACTTAGCTTCTTGGCAATTACAATTATAAAATCTAATCAGCCAAAAAAAAAAAAAAGAATGTTCAGAAGCACTTTACTGTGAGCAGAGTAGGCAGGAAGTATAAAGAATAGAAAGCAAAATATCTAAGTTGTATTGCCCATGATCGCATGCCTAATTTTGAAGGCCTAGCCATGGAAAATAAAGTTCAGAAGAATTAGAGTTAAATACTGAAGTCTAGATCTCTCATACTGGCTTAAAAGTGAACAGGAAGATCCTGACGATAAGCAATCCCCAGTGGGGGAAGCCCTAAACTGCAAGGTCAAATCTCCCCAAATTCTTGACTAATTACTATCAAGGTTTAGGGAGGAAAATCCAATAACTCATGGAAATCAAATGCTGGAAAGCTAAAACCCAAACAAAAATTACAGGAGTTGAAAAGACAGAATTCAGAGTTTTAAGTCTCACTGTAATTGCCTGACAGGTTCTTCCTGACCACTACACAAACAACATCAAGTCACTGAGATCATGGCATTGCAGTAGAGAAACAGCTTAAGGGACAAGAGGCTGACCCATGTGGGAGAACTGAAGTTACTATTCAAATCAGTCTCCCAGAAAGCTAGAATGTTAGTGGTTTCAAGGATAGTCTGGTGGGCAGGTGGCTGGGGAATGGGTGCCGTTGATTTGTTGAGGATGCCATTATAGGGGTGTGGAAATTGGTCCTTCTCTGCTGAGTTCACTTCTGGGTGAAGGGCCACAGGACTGGTTGAATCATGAGTTATGGATCCCTGTGAGGTCAGTTGGGAAAACATCTCAATGTTCTGCAATAACAATGTTACCTACAGGAATAACTGAGGAAATTACAAATCTTGTAACCTCTGGAACAATGGCTGGTTATCATGTAACTAAGCCTATATGTTAGCAGAATTCAAGAGCCTCTTCTAATTGTATCCTTGTGGGCTTTCACTAGTTTTACAAAGGCAGTTTAGTTTTGAGAAACTAAATTTCTCCCAGTGTTAGTTTGGCCGACACCCAGGAATGAGCAAGGCCAGCATGGAGTTTAGAAGCAAGATGGAGTCAACTATTTCAGATTTCCCTTACTGTCATAATTTTACAAAGGTGGTTTCATCACCAGTTTAGATAGGCTTTATAACATCTTTCACTATATTCCAAACTGTCTATCAAAATGAAAGAAGAGCCTCAATTTAGGACAAAAGAACAAAACCCAGGATTATTAGCTACAGTATAGAAATTAATAAATGCATAACAAGTTAAATAAATAAATAAATAAATAGAAACTTCCTAAAAGACTTAAACCCAAGCCTTTACAACAGGACCCATCATTCAAATTGGCCCTGCTTCTGGATTTTCTGCAGTCCACAAAATAAGAACATGTTTTACACTGTTAAGTCATTTAAAAAAAAAGAATAATATTCCATGACATATAAAAATTATATAAAATTAAAACTACAGTCTCCAAAAATGAGAAGTAATTTTTGCATACAAAAATTACAAAGTAATAATTGCAACAAATTATCAATCTACAAAGAATAAATGTTGATTTTCTGGATTGTTATGGAGAAAGTTTGCTGATCCTTGCTTTAAAGGATTGCCCTGCTATCTTTTGTGAAAGAATCCTTTGCCCTCTGCCTTCCTGTTGTGTTGTGTTTTTGCGGAAAGCACACTCGGGAGATTTTTAGAGTGGGAAGAGAACAGAAGCGCAGATATTTATTCCTGCACCTGTTTTACCTACAGTTCTGACAATGGCTGTCTTTTTCTTTCTTTCTTTTTTTTTTTTTTTTAACAGCCAGAGTTTTTCTAGTGGTCCGTGGCCCTAGGTTTCACTGGATGCCATAAGCTCTAGTCTAACCCCCTTTGCCCTTCAGAATTAAATATGTATTTTCTTGAATTTAAGTGATATCACGTATGACTCTTTGCTACTATTACTGGTCCCTGGGAATTTAACAATCCCTGTTAGTTTTCTTTCTCTCTACCTTTTTAACTTTTTGAGACAGGATCTCCCTCTGTTGCCCTGGCTGGAAGTGCAGTGGTGCTATTTTGGCCCACTGTAATCCTCCCATGCTCAAGTCATACTCCCACCACCTGGGGTAGATGGGACCACAGGCACGCACCACTATGTGCAGCTAATTTTTGTGGTTTTTGAAAAGATGGGGCTTTACCATGCTCCCCAGGCTGGTCTCAAACTTCTGAGCTCAAGCTTACTACCTACCAATCTCAGCAACACCGTGTTATGGGATTACAGGTATTAACCACCATGCTTGGCCCCTGTTGATTTTCTTAAGGTGCTCCAGATCCTTATAAATATTGTAGTCCCTTCCTCCAATTATCTTCTGTTAACCTCTTTTAATTGTATCATCTCTTTCCTGCTAGACCTCTGACTAACACACAACTCCACTCAGAGGGTCTTCTTGTGATGTCAGCTGGAATCAATCTGTTAATGTTAAATTGTGTGTGTGTGTGTGTGTGTGTGTGTGTGTGTGTGTGTGTGTATCAAACTCAGTATTTGGTACTTAGTTTGTAATATTTAGATATAAGGGTTAAGTTGGGCCATTAAAAGTAGTAGTAAGTATTCTTCCTTTTTTTATGTTCTGAGAAAATTTAGTTATCCTGGGAACTATGAGCTATATTAAACTTTGAAGATAATGACTTGTAGAAATGTGTGGTCCTGGGATATTGAACAAGATGGGTTTAATGTTCCTCTCAGCTTGACTAAACTTTAGATAAGTCTTCTTCTTGACCCTTGCCCCCAACTTCCCTTTTGATAGAGCATTTACTTTAGAAAATTTGCAATTGTGAATTCTTACCATGTCCCCTTGAGATGTAAATCTTTTAAAATCCTCTTGACAGTTTTAAATCCCAGGAATGTCTTTCTCAAGGGCTTGGGCTATTTCTTTGAAGTGCAATCATCAAGGAAGATAGCACCCCTATCTCCCAGCCTCTGTGAGAGGGTGGGAACCTAACTTCTCTGAGAGCCTAATTCAAGTTACAAAACTACCTCCCAGAAAGAAGACCTGGAGAAAGTTTACTTTTCTTTGTGGTAAAGCCAATCAGCAAACAAAGATCTCTTAAAATTTTTTTTTCTAGCAGAATTGACTTCAGATTGCTTCTATTTTCTTTTCCTTACTGCAATAGCTTTTAGATAAAGTCTATCTTGCCTATTTAACTTTGGCTGGTGCAATTTTTGCTTTGAAAGCATTTTCCTCCCCTTTAGACCAGCCATTAGGTTATGTTTTTTCAGGAATCACCTCTTACATTTCTCATAATTATGTTGCCCAACTGTTTTTCATTTTAACATTTCTGCTTTTATATTTATACGTTATCATTCTGATTTTCTTGGTACTTTTCGTTATTTTTTTATATCAAGTTGAATGTATCTTTTACTATTTGTTCTATTGATGATTACTGAAGGGCTTTAGGCGGCTAATTTTCCTCTCAGTAAAATTATCGTTATATCTTAGAATTTTAGATATGTACTAATAATTTGGCAATTTAAGTTTTATTATCTCGTGTATGCAACAATTGTTTATAGAATAAATGAAAAAAATTTTTACATCCCTAAGTTAATTTTTATTTCTACATTTGCAGCTATTTACAGTGCTAAATATGGTGTGACCAGAGAATAATTCACTACAGTTTCTATTTCTTGGAATTTTATAATTTTTCTTTTTATTCAACATGTTATTAAACACTATGTTTTTTATAGATATAATAAGAAGATATATAAAAAGTTTGCAGTGTTTAAATATATTTATACATGATTTTCAATGTTTTAGACACATAAAATTTTATACATTGAGTTACATATATACCATAGCCTAATTTACTATTATTATTATTGATATTTTGAATATCAATATTCAGGGATAAATGTTAATAAATTGCATCGTTATGTTGTTTCTGTCAATTTGTCTTTTATTCATAAACTAATAGTAGGATATTGGCTGCACACCACTTTCTGAACACTATGAATTAACTGCCTAATGTAATAATTTTTGCAATGAATTAACTTTTTTCTTATAGTTTTATTTAATTATGTTATCATTATAATTATTAACTTTGTTGTCTACTTGGGCACTTATCATACTTTCAATCATTTTGAGTGACACTGCTTGGGTTTGCCATTGAGGATCATATACAGTTGTACTTTTATGACTAAATTCTGACTTTTTTATGCTTCATTTATTTCACTTATGTTTATTATTTATAAGATGTTTTCCTCCCTTGTGCAACCAATTCTCAGTAATATGGAGGTTTTTGAACTTGTTTAAACTCAGTTTGGTTACTTCAAACAGTATCCTTAACTGTATAAAATACATTAAATGAGGGGAGTAACAGATTATACTTACCCTGTGATTATCTCTCATAGAGCTGAAGAAATAGGTGGAATTATCTTTCTTTTTCTTTTTATCTCCATTGTTCCTATTACCCTTAGTTTTCCTCTATTTGAGAGCTACATTTGTCTCGCTGAAATCTTATTTTTCAAATCACTATTTTCTCTCAAAGTTTATCAACTTTATTTCTAATATTTTATAACTATGTGTATTTGAAAACATATCATATAATAATTTGCATTTTTCAACTTTATTGGTATCTAGGATTATTAAATATTATTTGTTATTAGGCTTTGCATGAGTGTGTTTGTGTGTGTGTGTGTGTGTGTGTTTTCACGTGCGTATCTATTTTTAATTATGTGATAAGCTCAATGGGAATACCAGCCATGTTCCTCATTTATTTTTCAAATCTTCCACAATGCCTAGCACACTGCTTCTCTATACGGGTATTCAGCAAGATTTTTAATTTTACTATTGAATCTAAAAGCTTGAGGGAAATATGCTAGGCAGAAAGAAATCCTCAGGAGCTCTCATCAGCCAGCACTAATATTTTTCATCCCTTTTATCCTTTTCCGAAAACAAAGCAAAGTTTCATGTTATTAAAAAATATTGGTAACTTCAAAAACTACTCTATGCCATTTTATTTAACAAAGGAAATGGTAAGATGATCAACAATTGGTATTACAGATTCACCTGTCCTGATTCTGAAAACAAAAAATTACAATAATTTTCTGTTTGATGTATAAGAGATCCTAAAGATTTAACTTAGTGCAAGATAATAATGGTGATACTCCATTAACACATTCTTTTCTCACTCCTCAGTACTATTCTCCATATGTAGTAATAAATGTGCTGACAAAGTAGTGGGAAAGAGATATTTTTAAGACAGGTTTATTTAAAACACTTTGGAGAATATTCATAGTTTCTAATTACTGACTAAATGTACTGCTTCTATTGTCTTCATTATAAATGTTGTTACATACTCTATAAACCAACTCATACAATCAAACTAAATGGAAAGAAGCATAAAGACTAAAAATTTTTCACTGATAGTTACAAGTCCCCCAAATGTTCCTGCCCAATTCTGCCACACTGCCATTTCCTGACCAACGGTTGCTATACCACAATTTCATTGTTCTGTGCCTACATATTGACCTATGATTAACCCAACCAGTTTCCCCATGCCTTCCAGAGATCTGAATAGTTAATAATTCTTGAAATAAGGGTTTGACAGATCTTGCTCAATTAAAGACAATCTTTTAAGCTACTTGTCCCTCTCTTCAAGAACACTTAGGTTGTTCTTACTTGCACTGTATGATCTTGAACTAATTGTTTTGTTTGGATTTTTTCCTTCTTAAACCTTTTGATACTATCATTCATGTAAGAATCAGACTTCCCGCTGCCTAGCCCAGAAAGCTTCAATGAGGACAAAGTATGCTGAAGACCCTTTGCTATCTCCCGTTGTCAGGATGTTCATAGTGGGGCTTCTAACAGTAGGAGTTCTACTATAGTCAGCCCTTTTGTGTTAGAGGGATGCTGGAGTCTTTATTACAGTTACTAATATTATTATTACTATCCTTGGTTGAGATATCACTACTTCATTTTATTACTGCTATGAGTTTTTTATGAGTTAGGTAAGAGTGAAGAATTGGTTTTTATAATTTGGAACCTATAATTGTTTTTCAGCTACAAAAGTAGGCCATCGTTTCATAAACTTGCTACCAAGATAGTTTCTATCTGCTTAATTGAATGGAGGCTAATAGCAGAAAATATTTGAATTATTTAAAAGATCTCAATAAGGGGAATCTAGATTACAATGGCCTGGTTTAGAAACTTTGGATGTAGGATTTTTACTTTAGAGGTACCTTAGCGCAAACAGAAACAAATAATCTAGTTTCATTTGTCTAAAAGAAAGCACACTTAAGTTTACTTCATGTAAGTCAGCTAAAATAGCTGGGTGTGTGTGTGTGTGTGTGTGTGTGTGTGTAAAAATAAGTTTCCTGTATCTATTTTTTTCTCTCATTTATGCAAAGGGAAAAGAAATATCTTGACAATTGTAATTTCATGTTTGAGTGAAGCTGGATCCCTCAAACTTCTCCTTTTCATTATTTTGCTCTCATTTTATCCCCTCTGTGGAGAAATTTTGGAGACTAATTAATCATAAAAATTGTTGGCATGTGTGTCTCCTAAAAATATGTAGTCCAGATAGACATAAATGGCCTCCTAAAAATTGAAAAAAACTTAAGTTGAATTTACTTTGCTTTAAAATATGTGGGCTATGTATAAAAACCTGCAGCTAGGAAAACTTACTGGCTAATGGACTGACTTACTAAAAGAGAAAAGAAGATCTCTGTTTCTACAAAATAAAAAAGGAAGTTTAAATATAATTTAAGGAGTCTGTAATTCAGCTTTTAAACACATGGACTTAAAATTTTATTAAAGATTAGTGCATATAATATTTCCAATAAGTAGGTGAATAACATGGTTAAGAAATGCATATGACTTCTTCTATGTTTTCTATGTGAATTACTACCTACAAAATTCTAGTTTATATATGATTAAGTTAAACATTTCACGATGTAAACTTTTCAAATTTTCCAACTCTTGGTTTATGAGTCAAAGAGGCCATGGTTGTTCTCACAATAGTTTAGAATTTCAAATATATTAAATGGTGTTTGAAAAAATTAATTTGTAATAAGAATATATCTTTTAAAATGTTTAATCTCAAAAATTCAAATAATATTATGAATAATAAGGGATTAATGTGTTGACTTTAATTATAATACCCAAATTTTTAATTAAATTTAAGACCTTAGACTAATATTAAGTTGTGTTAATAATATTAACCTAATATTAAGACTTGGACTAATATTAAATTGTGTTAATAAATTATTTTGGGTTATTTGGATAATTTCAAATAAGAAAAAAATAGAAAGTTTGGCCACTAAACATATATAGTTTACATTTTTTCGATACATTATTGAACGTCAAAATACCTTTGTGTGATATATGTGTCATATTTTTGCTATAGGAGGATATTTGAAGAATATACAAAATATTTTCTCATAAAAATAGTTTATGAATTACTTATTATTTGTTTCTGTGTCTGAGAAGAAAGAGTAGCTCATGGTGGTCAGGCTGACTTGGGGAGGAAGGAGAGCTAACTGAGGATGAAGGAGTTTAGCTGCAGGTCTGACATCATCAGGAATGGGTCCAAGTGTAGGTGTAATGTTATCATTAGGGATGAGTCCAGCTATGAGATTGGAGTCGTCTGAGTCGCTTGGCTATTACAGAGTTAGTTGAGTGCAAGGTCATGAACCTCACTTGGTTTATAACCCTCAGGCCAAATTTAGGATCTTCAGGCATAAAACATTGTTGATCAGGGAGTCACAGAAAGGTATGAATGCAGTTGAGTAAGGAGGGGTAAAACATGAAAGAAAAGAGGTTCTTATGTTGGCATCATATAGGGTATATAGTAATCCCCCAAAGAGCCTGTTGCATACATTCACTCCATGTGATTGAATAATGGTCTGGCATGTATTGTGAAAAGTCAGGTCTGGGCCTAGAGGCATTAATTCAAGAAGCTCAATGAGTAGCATGTAGTAAGTATATGTGAGGCCTCCAGTGTGGTGTGAATCACTGTGCATTTAGAATTTCCAATAGGGATTGCTTTGAACACTGCAGAAAAATTTCTCAGAAAAGTAGGAATAAGATTACAGTGTGATTCACTGGTTGGCTATGGCAGTTGTATTGAAGAGCCCAAGTAAGTGTGAGCAGCAGCTAGGCCAAAATGTAATGTACTAGCTGCCCTAGATCTTGAAGTATGACTTCTACTTCCTGAATAAAATCATTCTTAACATTATTAATTAAAGTTTCATTATAGCTAGAAAAAATATTGGAAAACGTGCAGCTTAGGCAAATTGTCATTATCAGAGTGCCAGATAGCTTTGCCAGATATCCAGAGGGGCATATAACAGTGAGTGGATCATAACTTACAATTAATTTTTGAATGGCTTCCATCCCAATCTGGCTGGTAGCAAGACCAAAATGAGATAAAAGGGGAGAAGGGTGAGGGAGGAATGCCTAGTTCAATGCGATCCTGAAAAATCAAAGCATCGCTATAGAGGGTAAAAAAGTCAATTGAAGAATTTTGGGTACATTTGATATGGACTACAGGTCCCTAAAGGTTAGATACTTGGTATAATGAGAGCCACTATCAGGAGCAATAACCATTTAGAAGATCCTTTTATTTTGTAAACAAGCTTTGCTAAAGCAAGCCATTGACCTGCAGCCTGCGGCTGATAGGTTAGGTCTTCAGAGACCAGTGTTTTATATATTTTTTCTTTTTTAAAAATTATACTTTAAGTTCTGAGGTACATGTGCAGAACTTGCAGGATTGTTGCATGCCATGGTGGTTTGCTGCCTCCATCCCCCAGTCACTTACATCAGGCATTTCTCCCAATGCTATCCCTCTGCAACCTCCTGCCATGGTGGAGGAAACACACATGCCATGGTGGTTTGGTAGAGGAAACACACACGCCACGGTGGAGCAAACACATATGCCACAGTGGTTTGCTGCCTCCATCCCCCAGTCACCTATATCAGGCATTTCTCCCAATGTTATCCCTCCCAAACCTCCAGCCATGGTGGAGGAAACACACATGCCATGGTGGTTTGGTGGAGGAAACACATATGCCACGGTGGTTTGCTGCCTCCATCCCCCAGTCACCTACATCAGGCATTTCTCCCAATGTTATCCCTCCACAACCTCCCCAACCCCACTATCCCTCCCCTAGTCCCCCAACCCCCAACAGACCCCAGTGTGTGATGTTCCCCTCCCTGTGTCCATGTATTTTCATTGTTCAACACCCACCTATGAGTGAGAACATGTGGTGTTTGGTTTTCTGTTCTTGTGTGAGTTTGTTGAGAATAATGGTGTTTTATATTTTGAGAAGTAAAGTAAGAACTTTGGTCAATGTCAATAGTGCCTGCAACTCCAGAGGCAACGAGGAGTGTTTTAGCAAGTCTCTGGTAGTTTCAGTGGTGGCATGTGTGGTGGGTGGGATAAGAAAAAATATAAATATAGGAATCCACCATGATCAAGCCACAATAAGTGGCACTGATTAAGGGGGTCAGTAACCTGATAAATCTATTGGTGAGTGATTATAGGGGCAGGATCCCTGTGGGATGGCACCTCAGAGATCATATTATCAATGACCCATCTTTGTCAGGGGCTTGTCTCAATTTTGGCTATGGCAGAGGAGGGGTGAAGCCCTTTCTATTTAGTCCATGCCTCAAGGGGAGAGAATCTTTTATGATCTGATATTTCATGAGTCCCTTGGAACAAAAAGTAGGGTAACATAATCTGAAGTGCTATCTGGAGAAGTTTTGACCTGGGTCTCTGAAATTTGTGCTAATCTATCAGCTTGTACATTAAATTGGGTCTCAGCCATATGAGCCTTGGGGTGGGTAAAGACATGTATTATCTTAATTTGTATCTTTGATATGTGAGAGGCAAGGAATTCTCAAAGTTCTTTACCTGAAATGGTTTGTTGCAATTGTTGTAGTTGCCTTTGGCTGAACAAACATTGTGCCATTGGTAATGGCACCAGAGGCTGTGAAAATGTGTAATTAGTGTCAATGCTTGACCAAGGCATCCTCCAATGCCATGACGATTCCTTGGAGATTAGATAATTGTGCTGATTTTGGGGTTCCATTATTTATCAGTAATGTCCTGTTTAAAGGATAAAAAGCAGCAGCCCTTAAGACAATAACCGTAGAATATATAAACTCCCTTTGTTATTCACTCAGTTGATCCCAAAGAGCTCCCTATGTAGCTGAGGAGTCTGGAGAAGGAATGACCTTCTCTAGCACTGTGACATCTTACAAGGGACTGAAGACTGAGGAATTAAGCTCCTTCTAAAAAACTATAGCAGAGGGCTAGGGTTTAGCTCTGTCCTATGGGATATATATATATATATATATATATATATATATAATATATATATATACATATATCTATATCTATATCTATATCTATATCTATATCTATATCTATATCTAGATATATGTATATTAGCAAACAGGCCACGGTGGCCATCCCAAAGCTGTAGAGCACTGCTTTCATGATCCTGGGAATAGTGGGCAGCTGGGTGCCAAGGGTTACAGGTTCAGGTCTTGTGACAGCCCCTTTTTCTAGGAGGGCCCAGTTGTAGCCAAAAGTTGTCTCTCTATTGGCATGTAACAATGGTGCTGAAACAGGTGCTCTTTCTAGCAGAAGCTCATCTGCAGGTCATCGACAGTGCTTCCCAGACTCCTGAAACCAGAAGAGGTTGTCCCTGAAACCAGAAGGGTTTGTCTTTTACAAACCCTTCCATTGTAAAAGAGTCTTCAAAAGGCACTAAGGAAAGTGCCTGTTTATTAACATCTGGACTGAATCCACGGCCTTTTGTCATGAAGTTCCTCATTTAAAGTGGGTCAATTTGTGGATAACCACATAAACAGCCTTTAGTAGTATTTTTATATGGGGAATGAATATATGATATAGTCCAATATAAGATTTAATAAGTCTCTTTGGGCCTGTTTGATAGTAATTGGGACTGAGAACATTAGGAGTTGCCTTTAGATACATTAGTATTGAAATGACCCTCAGTGGACTGCATGATGCCTAAAAATTTAACTGAAGTAGCAGAACCTTGAAACATGGAGTAAAAGTCCAACCTCTCTTGCTAAATGCAATGGCAAATGTTTGTATATTCTATGTGAGAGTATCTGGTGAATATTCTTACAGGAGGATGTCATCAAGTATTGCTATACCTGGGTTCCTGGAGAGAGCTGGATCTGATTAAGATCTTGCCCATGAAGATGACTGTGCAGTTGAGTTGGCTGTGTGATGGCTGGGCTATTGAGTTATTCCACAGGAAACCAAACAGTGTGTTTGTGTCCCTTAGTAGTTTAATGTGAATGGAGATTGAGCAGCATCAAAATAGTCACTGGATTGAAATGATTAGCTTAATCTGTAACAGCAAACTATTTTCCTGTAGAAGGTTGAATAGCTTGTCATTTCAATTATGATAAATATAGGTAGGGTAGAATAAAAGTAGTGATAGTCCACTGTAAGGTGTCTCTCTTTTTTCAGGTTTGGGAACAGGACAAGTTGAGCTCTTAAATGAATTATTCACTTTTCTCTTAGAAGATCTTGTGTAATGAATGGATAGCAATAATTTAAGGCCTTAGTTTTAGTTTATGCTGGACAGTATAAATAATTTTAATGTGTCCAGGCATATCTGCATGTTTCCATTTGAAAAATTCAACAGGATGACAAAAGTTTTAATTTTATTCCAATAAAAAGGCCAATTAGAGCACACATTCTAATATTGGAAAATACAAGTGGGATGGAAGTTATGGCCAATGGAAAATTAGGCAAAGTCATTGTGCCAGTGGTCAGGATAAAGTATACTTGCTTTCCATCAATCTTTTGTTTGTTCATGTCCCAAAGAGCACAGGTAGCATGTTTCTTAAATTTAGTGGGGTCTTCAGATCACTGAGATGTGGAAAGCAGTATCAATCAAGGTCATAAAAGGTTGCTTGCCATGTGGTGGCCAATGAGCCACCATGGTTATACATAGGAGAAATCATCCGTTGGCTGTGACAGGGGTCATAAAGGCACATGCCATGTCTCCAACAAGGCTGGAAAAGTTGTCATTGCCTCAGGTCATGACACAGTACAGTGGGTCCTACACACTTGGCACATGGTTTTGAGATAAAATGGGATTGTATACTCTGTATTGTTAGTGTCAAAAGAGACCTGCTCAGGCTTCCCATTTATTGGGGTGCTGGGTAAAGTGACATACCCTTTGAAATATACAAATATTTATTAATAAATGGCCTTCTTCCTAAAAAGTATTTCAATATATAAGAGCACATGTATTAATTACTGCAGCAATAGGGTGGGTCATTTTTCATGCCATTAACACTTAATTGAGCGATGGAAACCTGAAAGCTGTGCCCATGAATGTGGGGATGGGCAGGCATCCTTAATTGTTATTGAGTATCATGAAATATACCAGACAATTGGTATATTTCCATAGAAGTTAAAGATAATTCAGAGCTAGTAGTATATGACCACAAGAGCCAATCAGCATCCTTTTCTCCTGCTAATTGCATAAACTCTAATAAATTTTTAATTTTCAACTGAGTCATGGGTCAGATCTGTATTTCACTTTAAATTTTCTCCACATACATTGTTTTTTTTTGATGGTCACATATATACTTCAAGGGCATCTTCTCTACACAGCTCATGGTGTTAAGCTTCTTTCTTCTGAAAATCCCAATCAATAGATTCAGGATTAGGGGAATCCTCTATAGTTGTTACAGGTTTTAGGGACAAGGCCTAGCTGGACAGAAAACACCCCTTTATTATGATTATATGCCTCAGCACTTAAGAGAGCCCATGTTCACTTTAAGTACTTATTACAATTAACTAAATGGCCATACTGACCAAAGTAATTTATAGATTCAACGCTATCCTCATCAAGCTACCATTGACCTTCTTTACAGAACTGGAAGAAAAACACTTTAAACTTCATATGGAACCAAAAGAGAGCCCACATAGCCAAGGCAATCCTAAGCAAAAAGAACAAAGCTGGAGGCATCATGCTACATGACTTCAAACTATACTACAAGACTACAGTAATCAAAACAGCATGGTACTGGTACCAAAACAGAGATATAGACCAATGGAACAGAACAGAGGCCTCAGAAGAAAGGTCACACATCTATAACCATCTGCTTTTCCACAAACCTGACGAAAACAAGAAATGGGGAAAAGATTCCCTGTTTAATAAATGGTGTTGGGAAAACTGGTTAGCCATCTGCAGAAAGCTGAAACTGGATCCCTTCCTTAAACCCTACACTAAAATTAACTCCAGATGGATTAAAGATCTAAACATAAAATGTAATGCTATAAAAATCCTAGAAGAAAACCTAGGCCAAACCATTCAGGACGTAAGCATAAGCAAGGACTTTATAACTAAAATACCAAAAGCAATGGCAACAAAAGCCTAAATAGACAAATGGGATCTAATTAAACTTAAGATTTCTGCACAGCAAAAGAAATAATCATTAGAGTGAACTGGCAACCAACAGAAAGGGAAAAAAATTTTGTAATCTACCCATCTGACAAAGGGCTAATATCCAGAATCTACAAAGAACTAAAGCAGATCTACAAGAAAAAAAACAAACCCATTCAAAAGTGGGAGAAAGATATGAACAGACACTTTTCAAAAGAAGACATATATGAAGCCAACAAACATATGAAAAAATGCTCATCATCACTGGCCATCAGAGAAAGGCAAATCATAACCACATTGAGGTACTATCTCACGCCAGTTAGAATGGTGATCATTAAAAAATCAGGAGACAATAGATGCTGGAGAGGAAGTGGAGAAAAAGGAACTCTTTTACATTGTTGGTGTGAGTGTAAATTAGTTCAACTGTTGTGGAAGACAGTGTGGCAATTCCTCAAGGATCTAGAAATGGAAGTTCCATTTGACCCAGCAATCCCATTACTTGGTATATATTCAAAGGATTATAAATCATTCTGTTATAAAGACACATGCACACATATGTTCATTGTGGCACTATGTACAGTATCAAAGACCTGGAACCAACCCAAATGCCCATCAATGATAGACTGGATAAAGAAAATGTGGCACATATACAGCAAAGAATACTATGCAGCCATAAAAAAGGATGAATTCATGTCCTTTGCAGGGACATGGATGAAACTGGAAACCATAATTCTCAGCAAACTGACACAAGAACAGAAAACCAAATACCTCATGTTCTCGCTCATAGGTGGGTGTTGGACAATGAGAACACATGAGCACAGGGAGGGGAACATCACACATTTGGGTCTGTTATGGGGAGGGGGAGCAAAGTGAGGGACAACAGGAGGATGGGGAGGTTAGGGAGGAATAACAGGGGGAGAAAATGCCAGATATAGGTGACAGGGGGATGGAAGCAGCAAACCACTTTGCCATGTATGTACCTATGCCACAATCCTGCATGATTTGCACATGTACCTCAGAACCTAAAGTACAATTAAAAAAATATTCTTAACCTACAGGAATAAGAAACTTACTAGAATGGCTAAAAAGAATCTATAAAAAATTTCCCACTGGCTGGGCGCAGTGGCTCATGCCTGTAATCCCAGCACTTTGGGAGGCCAAGGCAGGCGGATCACGAAGTCAAGAGATCAAAACCATCCTGGCCAACATGGTGAAATCCCATCTCTACTAAAAATACTAAAATTAGCTGGGCATGGCGGCACGTGCCTGTAGTCCCAGCTACTCGGGAGGCTGAGGCAGGAGAATTGCTTGAACCCAGGAGGTGGAGGTTGCAGTGAGCGGAGATCGCGCCACTGCACTCCAGCCTGGCGCCTGGTGTTGCAGAGACACTCTGTCTCAAAAAAAAAAAAAAAAAAAAAAATCCTCCCACTAATATTACACTTGATGATGAAAGACTGGGTGGTTTGCCTCAAAGTCTGGGAAGAAGACAAATGTGTCTACTTTTGCTACCCTACTAAATTTAAACTAAAGATGTTAGGCAGAGAAATTATATAATAAAAACAAAACAACTCTAAATTTTAAAAAGAAAAAAAAATTTTCCTAAGTTAGAAAGTATTATACAGAAATCACAACTGCATTTGGGGAGAAGTTAAAGATAAATTTTATTAGTAAAATTATTATTTTTTTATTCAAACATTTATTTAAATATTTTCCTCTACATAGAGTGTTCTAAAGGTTATTCTTAGTGTTATTTAGCACTTCTTTCAAACATCTGTCACACACTAGGATATAAGTAGTGTTCAATAGCATAGCACATATAAAAGCACAAATATTAGTGAAACCAAAGTATACAATGCATATTAAGTTTCAGCACATATTCAGGGTATGAATTATTATACTTAGAAGATAAATTTCATATTTAAAATTATTTACTATGTAAAATTAAAGGTACAGAGCAAATATATCTAAGTATTTTTAACTATTTACTACTGGGATATTGTATAAGCATGTCTTGAAGATGTTAAAGGATTCCTTTATTTTACTGGCTGTCTTTTCCATTCTATATAAAAAAATCAACTTCAATATGTCAAAGATATTAGTGAGTCAAATAGGCATGTAAATTAAATAAAATTGGACAGCTAGGGTGTGCAAAGTAATTAATGATTGCTAATATTTGAGCTATAATGACTTAAAATAATTGTCATAGTTGCAGTATAATTAGTTGAAATCACTTTAATAAAACCAGTAATTGGTTTTGAAACACGAGCGATATATTACATAATCTACGTGGTATTCAATGCATGCACTTTGACTTTATTGAAAGACATTCTCAATATAAGAGGAAAATAGTGGAAAAAAGTTATGCATGTAACAAGTAAAATACTATAATGGTCTATGTATGGGAATAATTGAGTTTTCTTTCAAGACAAGAAGCTCCTATTTTCAACTAGTAATTGCACATTTACTTTTTGAGCAATTAAAATACCAAATAGAAATGTACGCTTTTTGGTATAATGTAGGATATACTGTGCCCTATCACCTAGTTTTATTCAAGTCTTGATTATGTAACACAAACTACCTGTGTCCAACATATGTTAGTAACTTTCTATGCCATCTTCTTGTACCTAATCTTTAGCCATGCTCAGGATGAGGGTGATAGTGAGGAGATAGTATCCAATAGTACAAGTCTTATTGCATGAAGTAGAAAACAGCTGGACTGATCACCTAAGGATACACCGTATAACCCATGCCCACAACACTATATAAAGCAAGTTTCTTTATAAAATTGTTTTAGATGGAAAAAAATGCCCCAAAATATTTTACTTCAAATTATTATCTTTGATAGTTGTAGAAATGGCATTTCAAATGGGATCATGTATGACTTACTTTTTACAATTATGTTGCTAAAAACTGTGATGTTTTCATCTCTTTTCAGTTAGAATACTTGAAACTGTAATTTATAATGAACAGAAAATTAATTAGCTCATGGTTCTGGAGGCTGAGAAGTTCAAGAGCATGGTATCAACATCTGGTAAAGGCCTTCTTGCTGCACAATAACATGGCAAAAGGTCAAGAGCATGCATGTGAAAGACACCACAGAACAAGCTAACTTGTTTTATAACAGCCTGTTCTAGCAAGAACTTACTCACTCCCACAATAAAGGCACTAATCCATTCATGAGAACTTTTCCCTCATGACTCAATCATCTCTGAAGGCCCCACCTCTTAATAATGTTACATTGGCAATTAAGTTTCCAACATATGAACTTTCTGGGTACAAATTCAAACCTTAGCACAACATATATTACAATTATAATTAGACTATGTAGTTTCCGTTATTCAAAAATAAAAACCATAGAAAAAGGTTTTTAAAATATCAAAAATAATTCCAATAAAACATTATATAGCATTCTAATATTCTCTCAAATAGAATTAATAGATTATACACATTGAAGTTATTAAACATCTCTGGTATGATAGATACAAAGTTAGGCAGAGAGAACAATGTGAACAATGCTATTCTTAAAAAAATAAATACTAAATATCTAAAAACTACTATTGAAAAAACTAATAGTATATATTTGTCATAATAAAATAGGATAGTATATTATAAATATGTGAAAGAGAAAGCAGTTACAAATGATTTCATTTTTATACCGTACAAAAACTAAAAATTCTGTTTTATAGTCTCTAAAATTAAATTGAAAATCTAAAGCATAAAAGTATCTTTCAGTATACTAAAGTATCCTTCAGTACACTAAAGTATGAAAGTATGAAATATACAAGGCCAAGTGTTAAATGAAGCATGGATAAAGAAATCACTCTATTAGTTTATTAGTCACAAGAAATAAAAGCAGCATGTATCTCTCACAGGAACACACAGTAAAAACTTTCAGCCTGGCAATTTTTGAGTTTAAGACATTTAGGAGAAAATTAGTCTTCGACAAACTGAAAGAGTTAACTAAGCTTTTGCAGGACAGGCAAATTGAATGTCTCCCAACTAAGTCTCAAGTAAGTATCTATACTAGAATCTAATATTCAAATGGAGTATTCAATTAAAACATTCCATTTGCTGTTAGCCGATGATATATTTTATACTCATATGTTTTTTAAACTGCATTGCTTAGTGAATAGAGAGAGAGCATGCAGCTGATAGTGAACAAAAGTAAATTAGTTGGAAATCTGAACACATACATTTTTAGCAGACATATTTACCATATTAATTATGACTTTTCCACTTAAACTCTAATATGGTTATTTTCATGAATGTAGTGGTTAATGTAATATTTACATTCTTATCTCAATATCAATTTATCTTGTTCATATGAGTTCTCTTCCTTTAGCAAAATACACATTTATTGATTCTATTAGTGTTTTATTGTTATATATGTTAATTTTTATCTTTTAGGAAGTAGCTAAATCCTGAATTCAACAATATTTACTTAGAGCATACTATATAGTAGCTACTGTGCTACTAACATTGCAATGAATGAAGTATCGATGGTTCCTACTCTCACTGTCTTTCTATTTTATCTATAACAAATCTAGTAGATTCCAGTTTAATTTAAAATGGCATGCAATTTTATAATGTCAGATTTGTAATGTTTAAGTTACAATACCAACACTTACACAATTTTTTGACATAGCAGAACACATAAAAATTGGAACCATGCAAATGGGAATTATAACAATTTTAAATATCTGAAAACATGATAATTTGAGTAGGATGCCTCTGATATATGCTGTACTAAAAGATGTTGATTCCTCAGATTCACAGGTAAAGCTGTTCTATAGTTAATACATCTTCCAGCAAGGCAAACTGCTAAGATATTCTTCATATCTTTCCTAAGCAGTAGATGAATGAGAGCAAAGAGTTATTAGTGGTCTTTGTTCCTTGGTGAGATGATGTAAACAAATGCTGATGGTTTGTTAAGAGTCATAGCTTTGAGAAAGAGGAAATCTTAGGTTGAGCAGACTTAAATGAAAATAGTAATTTACACTCATTGAGTGTTACTGAGTGCCAGGAAATATTTTGTAAACATTGCATAAATCTCAATAAATTCTCAGAACTCTGAATTCAGTATTATCATCCCTTTTTGTAGATAAAAAAACTGAGGCACAGTACATTTAACTTACAAAGTCACATATGATTCATGGCAGAGTCACAATGCGAACATCAGCTGTCTAGTTATCAAGCTTTCTTTTTGATAACTAGAAAGACACTCTTATTGGAATCTGCTCCTCAGATTCCAGAAGGACCAAGAGAGAATATGTTCAGCACACTATCTTTCAAGCAAACAGTCAACAAGTAGTGGAATCATGCATCATACAAACTTGATACTAACCTTTAAAATTCCTCCCAATTTCAGCAGTAGATGACTCTATGAATGTTAAGTTAATGAATTTCACTAGACTTCTAGGCCTAGAGCCATGTTACACGAATAAGCGGCAATATGGAAAGAGGCCCATAAGTGCCTGCTCTATAGACAGCAAAATGTATTGAGAGTGTCTGTTTCCAGTAGGAAAGTCCAAGAACTGATAAATGCACCCACAACCACTTAGCTCTCAGGGGAACCTCTGTAGCAAAAGAACATCATTTACTGTTCAATCTCTGATCCTTGAATTCAGTTTTTCTGATCCATTACCTTAGTGAGTGGTCACACATTTTCTCTTCCTTTTAGATAATCAATTTAATATCTATTTCAATCTTTGGGAAAAAACAAATTACGAAACTTTTAAGCTTTGTATTTATGGCAAGCTCTGCTTGCGTCATAGGAGCTATTTGAATACTGTTGTGACCCACTGCTAAGTCAAGAACATTGGGTTAATTTCATAGCTTTACACTAGTAACATATATACAGGTATTAGGATGACATTTATCTATTATTATGAGAAGAGCTGAGATAATATAGCATATATATTATAGGATATTATATTATACTATATTGTGTATACATATACACACACACACAATGACTTGCTTGGCTGCTACAGGAATCAAGGCACAGGAAACAGAATTTCTGCCTAAAAATACTTGATAAAAATTTTCCCATGAAAATGTGGTATATATATATATCATGGAATGCTACATAGCCATAAAAAAGAAAAAAAATCATGTCTTTGCAGCAATGTGGGTGGTGCTGGCCATCATTATCTTAAGTGAACTCACTTGGGGGGAGTGTGGGGGTGAACACATGTTCTTATTTATAAGTGGGAACTAAACAGTGGGTAAACATGGACCTGAAAATAGAAATAATAGATGCTGGGACTCCTAAAAGGGAGCAGGTGGGAGGGGGTCAAGGGTTGAAAAAGTACCTATTGAGTACAATGCTCACTATCTGCATACACCAGAACCCCAATCTCCACCAGTATATGGTTACCCATGTAACAAACATGTATATGTACCCCCTGAATCGAAAATAAAATTAAAATTCATTTTCCTAGGAAATCAGTTGAGTGCCAAATGCATGATTAAATTAGTGTAGACTAAGTAATGAAGCTAGAGAAAAAAAGTTTTTTATATCTATAAAGCTGTTAAAGAATATACACATTCTGGGCCTTCAAGTACATCTGTGACCATGATACAAGCCCTTTCTGATGGAGAAAATTTGGGGTGCTGCTTTTATAAAGAGAGATAATAAGAAGACTGCTATAAAATTGAGCAGAAGAATAAATAAATTTGGTATTATCTGTTTTTAAAGGAAAATATTTTAGTTTATTAAATTTGATCATCAGAAATTAGGAAGATTCTTTTGAAGCAAGTGATTTATTAAAGGGTGACATATCTATTGAATCAATTTTATTCTGGTGATTCTAATAATTAAACTTAATTATTGAGCACCACCAGAAAGTCTCATGGTATGATCAAAAACTCTTGCCTTCAGAATCAGACAAGAGAATCTATAAAAAGCAGCCTACCTTGGGCAAACATAATAATCTACTGTAGTTGGAGTGTTCTGAAAAGTCATGATATCTCATGAACTATATATCTGCATCTACTGTACTCTGTACATAAAAGGTCACTCACTCTCTTTACTCAAATATTTCAGAAAGGACCACAAAAATCATCTCCTTTAATAAACCTGTACTCAAATACTGGTGTGGGTTATGTGTCCCTTCCTTCTACTGCCAACAGAATCTGATGCATTCCTCTATCATACCAATTAGAATATTTTTTTGAAATAATTTGTTTATGTGTCCATTTGCCTAACTTAACTGTGATATCCTCAAGGGAAGAAACTAATTTGTTGTCTTTGAAAAGTAGAAAAATACCTAATAACTGAATATAATTATTTGTTCTTTGATGTTAAAGTTGCAGTCCCTCCCTTAAGTCTGTTTCTAATCAAGCTGTAGGCAGTTTTCTCAGTGTAAAATAGAAAGTATATTTTTATATATAAAATTATACTGATAAGAAGGATATACCGAAGGACTTCCCTAATTAAGTTGCTTTTGGATGCTTAGACACATCTTTGGTTGTTCATTCTTAACCCTCTGAGAGTCTCTTTCCATTGATTTTTAAGTTAAAATAATTCACTTAACATTTCACTGCATAAATAATTGACAGTTGCCCCAGTCTAAAGATGTAACCCAGATTTGTAATTATTCCTCTTGATAAAAAATGTCAGTGCAATTGTATTCAGTAATGATTAATTTTTTATATTTTATCCTCTCTTCAAAATTATAGATCCAGCATTTTGCTAGCTGTCCTCTTAAAACTCCATCCTTTTTATTTTAAAGCTACAGATTTTAGCATCTTAATTAAATATGTGAAGTAAAATGTACAGTTGAAGTTGTATCTACAGTTTCACCTAATGTAGAAAATGTTTCCTTAAAATTGTATGCTTCAGAGTTATGCATAGGTATTGTAATTATGATGTGAAGCTTGGCAATGACTCAATAATTTACTTTTTTAAAACTATATTGGAAAAATCTTATAGATATAATGCATATGAATTTAAAAAGAGGACAATAATTCCTGTTGACTTTGTCACATTCCAGGATTTCATTTAAACACAACTGCAACTGTCAAAAGAAACAATACTGTATTAATGATACAACCACACCTTTGTTTTGAGCAGACACTGATGAGCATTCAGATTAGACAATTTAAAAAGTTAGTATATATATTTGTTTTCCCATCCAAACTCATTATAGAACATGCCTCTGTTGCCTGCATCACATTCCCTCTGCCCACCTCTGCTTTTTGCCTGAGTTATGGTGGAAATTTTCATGTAAGTTAGATTCACCTTGATCTCCTATTGTTCAAATTTCAACTCTCTGCATCTTCCCATATTGTATCCTAGTGAAATTAATTATGATATGGCCAAGTAGAAGCCCAGAATACAGGGATGACTACATCCCAAAAAAGAAATACTCAAAAAATGAAAAATATAGGCTGTTGGTCAAAGACCCCTGTTTCTCTTATTTTATAGATGGAGCATTCTGAGAGGCATTCTTACTCTCCAAATGTCCAGGTTTTTGGAATCTGGAGTCAAAACCTAGAGCAATGACCTCAATAATTCACCCTTATATTAGCTTTTTTTTCCTTCCCTTCACATGTCATGTTTCCTCACTCCTGCACCAAGTCCTTGTTTCAGGATCTATTTTAGGGAAATCCAACTAAGATACTCACTCTAGTGGTACAAAGCAATATAGTCCTGCTCAAAGTCAATCATTAAGCAGTAATCCTAGCAAATCAATGAGAGGTTACATCTTTTAACATGTTGAACAAATTGATTCTGTCCCTGCTTTTTAATTCACAATTAGGTCAACTACATATATATTGAAGCATTCTGGTATAACTAAAACTATTCATAGAGAAAAATACTGGCACTTCCTGAACAGTTAGGAGCCAAGTATTTAAATGCTTCAAACAAAGTGTTAGCAATGACACCTGCATCTAAAGCATGTGGCTCTGCTTACAATCAGTTAATTAGAAATCTCTTCTTCAAGACATTACCAAACATGTCAGTCTTAAACTTTTCATAATTTGACCCTTAAAACAATCATCAGGGCAATTTATGGAATATTTAGTTCAGAAAAGACATGTTAATAATTTGCACTCTTATTTTTTTAATTTTATACTGGAGATGAAGGGCCAGAAATTTTGTGCCTCAAATACGTTTTGTATATCTTAGAAATGTCTTTTGTGAGCTGTGAGCTGACATGATTCACTTTATTTTTAGGATTCATCACACACACACACACACACACACACACAAACACACATGCAATTACAAAACAAATGGCCACATGAAAACCATAACTTCCTCCTTTATAAATTGCTATGAAAGACATTACCCATTAGCCCTTCTGTGATAATTTATAAGACTAATAGCTGAAAATTTCATGTTGATAAAAATTAGCATATAAACTATGTTAATAAATTGATTGGCAACTTTTCATTTATAAAATTGAGGTGTATTTTTCTTTTTTGTCCTTACGTATGATCTGCAAGCCAGCTCAGAAGAAAGTTTTATCCTTAAAGGTAATTTTCTTTCAATTAAATATTTAGTTTAAATGCCTTCTCCTCATGATGCAGAAATGTTTGATTTGTTTTAATGATGTTTTATAAAAGTAGTGTTAAGCAATTATTGGAATAATAGAATAATAATACAAATGTGGTTCACTTCATTCCTCCATTGCATTGGCAACAAACCTTTCTTTGTTCCTCACATTCATATTTGTTTTAGCAAACATAATTCTGTAAGGGTATAATAAATTTGGACCTTCCTGGTTGTAATTCCATTTAAAAAAAAATCAACGTGCATGTTTCCTTTCTCCCCCAATTTGTACATTGTTGCAATAAAATGGAGCATAGAGAGTGATTTCAAATGTAAATTTGAGACAATCTCCTAAAAGTTCCTCTTCTAAATTAACTGCCAAAATGATGAAGATCCAGTGTTATGATTATATTCTGCTAACTATAATCTCTTTTATTCATCGTATTCTATCTTAACAGATTCTTAGGGAAGAGAAATCAAACCCAAAGCAACATTATCTATTATACTATCTTTCATCCAGTGACCCTATGTTCAGGGTCCTATCATGCTAAGAGAATACAAAATGACTGCCCATTGTGAAAGGATTCATGATAGGATGTCAAATGTTGCTTTTGATGTGGGGGTTGGGATTTTATTAATAAATATCAATGCTATGGTAGCAGGATGGAAGAGGTTAAAATTTTTATAAAAATGGTAATGTCTGTTAATGTTCAGAATATTATTTCAAGGCAGTAAAATGATATATTTTTACTTTTATCCTGCTTGTTTTCCTTCTATTATAATCAATATAATGTGGGGTCAGTACATCTTCACTTTCTATACATGACAACATCTGTACAGCTGATTTAAGCCTACAAAAGCACCTTCAGGTTATTATCTCAGTTTTCATGATTATTTTTTTAAATTGCAATTTGGTAAATAAAGGAAAATATACCGGAGAAAATAATAAAACTATTTTGAAATATATCTTTCTCACACTGAAGAGTTAGAAAGTAAAAGAAGAGTATAATAATAGCTTTTTCAAAGAAGTGTTTACGTTGTTAGGCCTTATCTATTCTAGAAATTTCATTTCTTCTTAAAATCCTGGAGTCACTGCAGAATCCATTAGCTATGTATATCATCTGGTAGCTCTCTTATCTCCTCCTTTAAGTGCTGTATGTACATTCATATTATTTCTGGATGCAAAAAATAAAAATAAAAAATGGAAACTGTGATAACAAAACTCAGTATTTACAGCTTTAGACCTGAGCAAAATCCCTGCTTTTCCCTAGAACGGTAATGAACATCTAAGACTAAAGATGCTGATATCACTACTAATACTGCCAACAAATTATCCATAGACATTACAAAAAAAATTGTCTGTATTGTTCCTACTACTTTTTATTTTATCTCTCTCACCCTATGTTTCTAACATAATCTATAAGGATGGGGTGAAGCGCTTAATAAAAATGGATAACATTATGCTATATAACAAATAAATCTTGCTTCTACCTATTCTTGAACAAACATCTGTATACAGTTTTTTTTTTCTTAAATATTCCCTAGGATGACTCTTTATTCATGAAATAAAATAGAATTATTTGTTAAATGTGAAAATTAAATCCACTATGCTTGATCCTCTGCATATCTAGATGGATCTAAATTTTTCAATACTCAGAGTGAACAAAACTTAAGATCAAAAACCTCTTTCTTTTCATTCTCCTCTTTCTTTTATGAGATGATCATAAAACCTAATAGAAGTTCTAGCAGGAAGAGGTCATCCATGTACTTGAGAGTCTTTGTGCAGTTCCTTAGATTCTTATTTAGATTCCTCTATAGGTGTTTTCCTGCAAAATTTTCCTCATAAAATTTTGAGTTCCATGAGGCACCTAAGTGTATCTTATTTATTACTAAATCCTAAAAAGCCTAGAACAATGCTCAATCTTGATATATGCAGAAGAAATATGAATAAATAAATTTATGTTAATATAGTAATGCGACCTCTGCTTATATTCACAATTATCTATAACAGAGCTTGTCAGCCTTGGCACTGCTGACATTTTATGCCAGATATTTTTTTGAGGAGGAGGATGTCCTGTGCATTTTAAGATGTTTAGCAGTATCTTTGGTCTCTGCCTAATTGCTACAATTCCCAGAAGACAAAATCAATCAAGAATTATTCATGTATGGATAGATTTGCATCAACATCTCTATTTATCTACCATGTATATAGTCTATTTGTATAGTCAAGAGATTATAGTTGCTAATATTTGCCAGTGATTATGTCTTATTTCCGACTTCATAATAAGTTTATCTTTATTGAATAATCCTTGTCCATACTACATGGAGACTTCTTTGGCGATTTTTGAAGAATGGAAGTAGTATAGTATTCTTTTTTTTTTCTTTAGAGAGAAAGCAAGAGGGAGAGAGAAAGGGATTCTTGTTCTATTGCCCAGGCTAGAATGCAGTCTAAAAATGGGCATTAAAAACCTCTTTTATGCCAATAATTGTGCTTAACAATGGAGACAGGAAGGAATAAGGGATGAAAATAACAAACAAGCAGCCAACCAATATTT
>CAUYLG010002511.1:0-19020 GCA_963573385.1 Cacajao melanocephalus
GGGATGCACCCCTGTTTCATGCTTTCAAAAACCCATAATCTGAGTGTGATGGTCAGGTTTATGTGTCAACTTAGGCTTCAAAAGTGGGCAAAAGATATGAACAGACACTTTTCAAAAGAAGACATTTATGAGGCCAACAAACATATGAAACAAAGCTCATCATCACTGGTCATTAGAGGAATGCAAATTAAAACCACATTGAGATACCATCTCACGCCAGTTGGAATGGCGAATATTAAAAAATCAGGAGACAACAGATGCTGGAGAGTATGTGGAGAAATAGGAACACTTTTACACAGTTGGTGGAAGTGTAAATTAGTTCAACCATTGTGGAAGACAGTGTGGCAAATTCCTCAAGGATCTAGGAATAGAAATTTCATTTGACCCAGCAATCTTGTTACTGGGTATATATCCAAAGGATTATAAATCATTCTATTATAAAGACACATGCACACGTATGTTCACTGCGGCACTGTTTACAATAGAAAAGACCTGGAACCAACCCAAATGCCCATCAGTGATAGACTGGACAAAGAAAATGTTGCACATATACACCATGAAATACTATGCATCCATAAAAAACGATGAGTTCATGTCCTTTGTAGGGACATGGATGAATCTGGAAACCATCATTCTCAGCAAACTGACACAAGAACAGAAAACCAAATACCACATGTTCTCACTGATAGGTGGGTGTTGAACAATGAGAACACATGGACAGAGGGAGGGGAGCATCACACACTGCGGTCTGTTGGGGGCGTAGGGGAGGGACAGCGGTGGGTGGGGAGGTTGGAGAGGGATAACATGGGGAGAAATGCCAGATATAGGTGACGGGGGGATAGAGGCAGCAAACCACCTTGCCATGTATGTACCTATGCAATAATCCTGCATGATCTGCACATGTACCCCAAAACCTAAAGTACAAAATAAAAGAAAAAGAAAAAAATTGTTTTTAATTTTACACACCTAAAAAGCACATATATTATAAAAGAACAACTTGATTAATTTTTACAAAATGCATGTACTATGAGAACCCAGCACCCAGTGATGGAAGAGTGTGAACCTGAAACTCTCCCTCCTTTATTCTCCTTTACAATCACTGTTCCCCTAAAAGAAACTTATATCCTGGCTGTTTATACAATATATAATATTTGCCTGTTTTTGAACTTTAAATAAATAGATTAAAAAATACTCAGTTACTCAATCAAACACGAATTTAGGTGTTGCTATGCAGGTATTCTGTAGATGTGTTTAGCCTGTATAATCAGTTTAAGCAAGGAAGATTATCCTAAAAAATCTAAATGAAAAGAAGTGAGATTTTTCCTGAGGAAGTAGAAATTCTGGACTGCAGATTCAGCTCCTTCCTGAAAGTTTCTAGCCTATGTTTTCTGGTGTTCTGTCCAACCGATTTTGGTCTTACTGAACAAGTCCCATAAGCCAAGTCCTTGCCATCGATTCATCTATCTATATATCCATCTATCATCTATACATTCTAGCTCTTTCTCTTGTGAATACGAACCCAGACTGTAAAACATTCTACAGTATACTGGCCAGTGCCTCTCAAGATTTTCAAAGACATAAGAAACAAGGGAAGTCAGAAAGTTTAGAAATCTAGAAGACTTAGGAGATGTGACTTTCAAACATACTGTGGTACCCTGGATTGAATCCTGGAACAGAACCAGAGCATTAATGGGAAAATAAATGTTAGAACATGAATAAAGTTTAGGATTTAGTAATGTACTGATGTTCATTTCGTATATCATGATAATGTAAGATGATAAAAATGGATAAAACTGGATGATATATGAGAACTCTTTGTACTGTCTTTGAATTATTTTAAAAATTTTAAATTATTCCAAAAGGAAAAGGTTTGTTTGATTGTTTTTGTGATTTTTTTTAGAGAGGGTCTCACTCTGTAATCCAGGCTGGAGTGTAGTGGCACCAACATGGCTCAACGAAGCCTCAGTCTCCTGGGCTCAAGTGATCCTCTCGCCTCAGCCTCCTGAGTAGGTGGGACCACAGGTGTGCTCCACTGTGCTCAGCTAATTTTTTTAAAAAAATGTAGAGATGGGATCTCATCATGTTGTCCAGGCTGGTATCAAACTCCTGGGCTCAAGCAGTCCTTCTGCTTGAGCCTCCCAAAGTGCTGGGATTACAGGCATGAGTCACTGGGCCTAGCCAGAAAGTTTTTCATGTGTATGAAAAATTCTCTCTCTCTCTCTCTCTCTCTCTCTCTCTCTCTCTCTATGTCTCTATCTTTGTATTTCTATCTATCTGTCTGTCTATAAACAGGCATAAAGACAAATGCCAATAATTTGGAAAAGATTTTCAATAATTATTAAGCAAATAGGAATGGCTTGAGATAAAATCTTCAGACTTCAGCTCATTTCAAGCCTTGGTTCCATATCACAAACAATATTACCTAACAAAAATAAACTATACTTTATACCTTCCTTTTCCCATACCCATTCGGTAACTTTAGACCCAAGGTATGAACAATATATATATCTGCACCCCCTTTCTACCTCTCAGGTGACACTAGCGAGTCAGTTTCTGCAACCCAGGAAGATAATGAAAAGCTTAGAAAATAGGTGGGCATGTTTTCCATCACTAATTCTGAAGAACTCAGAACAACAACAACAACAAAACATCCAAATCAGTAACGTTTTCCCAGGCCGAAGAAAGACATGTGTATGCACTAAAAGACAAAACTATTAATATCTACACCCACACTACTCCTATTTACATTAACATGGCTTTATTATTCCCAGAAACTCCTGCTCTGGAAGGTAAAAGGTTGCAAATAACTTTTATTTTCTGCGAAGAATTTTATTGATTACTCCAGAAACTTCCTGAGACACCCACCAGCTCTCCAACAGGAAGCAAAGCTTATAGACCAAGATATTTCTTTCTTCTTCCAATTTATTTGAAAATGTGGGGAAATTTGAATACTTATATTTAATGTTATTAAAAATATTATCTTATAGGAATAATAATGCTATTGTGGCTCTTTTTTTTTCCAAAACATTTTGAACCTTTCTCTTCAAAATCCTCTCCTCCTATGCCTACCAATACTGTATTATTCTATCATGATTCTTACCTAATCCTAATCAAATCTCTTCCTTTCCTCCTCCCCATTAAGAGAACTACCTTAAGCCAGACTTCAGAATCTCATAAATATCTTTGTGCTTTTTTTCCAGAGGTGCTGTAAACAGTGGGAGTAGTGCTTTCTCTCATGGAGGTAAGCAATAAACTCAGCTTTGTCTTATTGATTTGTTGATATTTTAGAAAGCTAGTTATTTGACAGTAGGTTTAAAAACTTCACTGTATTCCAGGAAAAATACAATGAAGATACAATGAAAACATATCTCCACCCAATCACAGCATAAAAAGTAATGAACTACATAGATTAAAATATAAATATCTAAGTAGACAAAAGTAATTGACCTTTTAAGGAGGAAAATTCAGTTTTGTTTCATGTTGTCCAATGCAAAATGTCCAATGCCCAAAAAATATTGAAGGCTAGGCATGGTGGCTCACACATATAATTTCAGCACTTTGAGAGGCTGAGGTGGGAGGGTCACTTGAGCACAGGAGTTCAAGTCTAGCCTGTCTCTACAAAAACAAAAACAAAAACATAATTAGTAGGCAGTCCCAGCAACTTGGAGGCTGAAGCAAGAGGATTGCTTAAGCCCAGGAGGCTTAAGTGAGCCTCGACTGCACCACTATAACTCTAGCCTGGGTAATAGAGTGAGACTCTATCTCAAAAAAAAAAAAAAAAGGAAAAAAGAAAAGAAAAGAAAAAAAGGAGGATATAAAAAAATTCTGTGACCTAAGAATTTTATCATCCTGTCATTTAGATAATAGAAAGATAAATTTCAGATTTTAAGAAAATATTGTCTAGTTTTTTAAAAAATTATTAGTGATACCATTCAACAGAATGAGAGATAAAGCACAAAAGTATCAAACATTTTTTCCATTAAAATCAGTTAGAGAAAAATTAAAAATATTTTTATTGTTGAGACAAAGTTTCAAAAATTTATTCTTGAAAGAAAATACATATTATGTGAAATTAATAATTAAATAATTTAATATAACAATAGTAATCTATATCAAATATTAACAAAATCTATATCAAAAATTAAGTTACTAAAGGCTGAAAAGTGGAGTTGGAAACTGTATAGTAAAGAAATTAAAATATGAAAAACTAACTTATATAGATGAGACCTAAATAAAATTTTTCACTTGGAACTGACATTTAAATAAATATGCCTTTAAAAGCTTTTGTGAAAAGAAATATCATTAGGATAAAAGGCAAGTAAAATACTTTCCATAATTTGAATAGGGCATAAAGTGGGGTGAACAGAGGTAAGCAAGTTGAAAATGAATTTGGTAGAGGTGAGTAGATGCCATCTCATAAAGGACAATGCAAGCCATATTACTGTGTTTAAACGCTAATGATGCAAGTTTTGTTTAAGAAAACTTGAGTAAGAATAGATACAGTGTGACAGGAGCATTGAAGTAATCCAGTTGAAAAATGATGGTGGCCTGGACTAGGACATTGGCAATGGTGATGGAAAGAAGCGGAAGGTTTCACAAGATATAAGAAGATTAAAGTAGTTATGCTTGTCAATTGATTGGTTGGCAGGGTTGAAGTAGATAGAAGAATTGGGGTTTCTGATTTGATATCAGTTGATGATAGGGCATTGGTGGTTGGTGGGTAATGAAAACTGAAGTCTGGGCTGAAGATAAAGACGACAGACGTGTATCACTACATATACATTCAATTGTTCTACAACTAGTAAATGAACACTTGTGTTTGTAAGATATCCTGCTAGACTCTGGGAAGACCATGTTAAGTAGGAAAGACACAATTCATGTTACTGCAGAATTTATGATTTAGCTCAGAGCTTAAGAGAAATCTGAATGTGATGACTACTTTTCCAGAATTTTCGGGAGTGCTTGTTAAAACACTAATTTTGGCCCCACCTTTGTCTATGAGACAAAATTTTCCAGTTGATTCTTACACACGTTAAGATTTGAAATCCACTAATTTATATAAATGAAACCTTTCATTTATGGCATCACCCAAGGGAGGTGAAGAGAAGGAAGACACCACCAGTGTTTATCAGAAGCCCAGAGGAAAAGCAGTTTATAAAAGACACTGAAAATTGATGGCCAGATATTTAAGAAGAAAACTAGAGTTTGTGTTGTGTTGGAAGACTAGAGAAAGGAACCATTAATGTAGGAAAGTTTACTGAATATTAAAACTGCTACCAAAGAGTCAGTAAGATGAGATCTAAAATATACTGACTGAATTTTGTGACTCCAGTGAGAGCAAGTTGAGCAATTTTGAAGTGGTAGGTGAGGAAGTGAATACTATGCCAAGAGCCAGCAATGCATCTATGAAATCTGTGAGGGAGAAGGTCAAGAGAGAGTAATAATAAGAATCTCAAAGGAGTTTGAGGGAGAATATTTTTAAAAAAGAGAACTGAATATGACATTCTGATAGGAAAAAGAAACTGGAGAAAAAAGAGTGAGAGAAGAGTGTTTTAAAAACTTTCAGCGAGTCTTGTGGGATAAGATAAAGAACACAGGATCTAATACAGATCTAACGATATTTAATAAGATCTAATAAAACAGGCAGTAAGAAAGGAAGAAAGGACATGGTTCTGTTTAGGAGATTAATCTTGAAGAATACAGTCACTTGTCTCTGTTTATCATTTTATAAATAGCACCTATTGTTATGCCAGCAGACAGCATACCCTTAATCAATACTTATTAAATTAATGAATGATATGGGAAGTGGTCAGTAGTTCATCTTCAATTTCTCTGTAAAATATTAGTTAAAAATCTATGGAGGGGAATGATGGGGTCAGAGGCTGATCAGAGTAAAGAAGCATTGAAACAGTTTCTGTAGAGAAAAAAATGAGATGAAAAGGTTGCAGGAGACCATGGAATCTCAGCATCTGTTGCACAGAGGTTGATTTCTCCAACAGCATCCACAGGATATGAAGACAGCAATTAGGTTTGCCCATTTTTTCCAAGGACCTACTTTACAGTTAGGATAAGTCTTTGTTGTCTTCTGCTGCCTCAGAGATTTCTTCTTAAACTCAAGATGCACCCTGTCCTGCAATACTGTCTTGCGCTTATAATGAATATTCCACCTAGAGACACACCTCACCAATGTATGTTCTACTTCATGATAATCATGGGCTTATTTATTTCACCTATCTTCTTGGTAATGACCCTGTGCTGGATGACATAAACCTAGTTCTGGTATCCCTAAGGCCCCATTTACTCCATAACAGCTTCCCCAGTGGGACATACTGTCTGAACACGTTTTGTCAGAATCCCAGGTGTCTTTCCAACTTCCCTGTTTGTCATCAATTGACTTAATTTTTTTTTAACTTTAATTGTATTTATTTATTTAGTTAGTGATAGGGTCTCACCATGTTGTCCAGGCTGATCTCAAACTGCTGGGCTCAAGCGATCCTCCCATCTTGAGCTTTCCAAGTGCTGAGATTACAGGTGTGAGCCACTGCACCCCACCCATCTGTTGACTTTCAATGCAAGTAAATGACTTTCAATGCAAGTAAATGCTGGATTCGTGAAATTGTTGTATGATTTTTCTTTCTCTTAATGAAGCCTGCTTAATCTTAGTTGCATACTGTTTCACCATTCATCGAGAGCACATGCATCAGATCCAGAGGGCCAAGTTGCAGCTAGCTTATATAATGCCTTTGTACAAATAAGAAAACAATGCCTCTTCTAAGCAGATTGATTAGTAAAAAAAATCATATTCCTGTGAGCCAATGCAGCACCAGGAAGAATTTGGAAGAACAGATGGTATATTTGTGTTGAGAAAGAGGTGCTCAGTCTTTTGGGAAAGAGCAACTGCCAGGCAGGCCAGCTACAGTTGGCTGGCGGAACAGAGGTGGGGCTTCGGCCCCATTCACCACTGTGGTTGGAGCCTGTGGGCAGAGTGGAGCCCCTAATGGTTCGGAAACTGACTCATACAAAGTTTCATATAGATGAAAGGGTGATGAGGTGACAACTACAATGCATCCACAGAAAAGGTCATTTTCATGCACTTGAGTTCAGGTCATTATTTAAATACAAAGATGAGGATTCTTTTGCTTTCAGTTCTATGTCCTTTAAAAAAAAATTATAATGACAACATGGCACTTTTGTAGTCTTAGTGCCACACATCACTTCTCTTTTAACCTTGTTTAAATTACTAAACTGAATGTTTTTGTTTATACATGTGAAAGGAAAGGGAAAAGCCAAAATATTGCACAACTAAAAGAGCCTATTGTTCTGAATAATAAAACTGCCAGAGAAGGTAAATTGTGCTTCAGTGCATGAATTTATTTAAAGAAGATAAAACACTTTGTTTCCTCAAACTCTCTGATAGAGACACTAAATCAAATCCCAAATCTGAAGTAGCAGATATTAGATGTCAGATGCATGGGATATTCATTCATCTCTCCCTTTCCTTGCTATAACTCAGCTCAGAACAAGGGAAAAGGAGTCAGCTGTAATTAAGATGCAAAGACTAAATCTCAATCCTCCAGGCGCTGACGGCAACTGTCTGAGGTAGCAGTCTCTGAAGTATTTGTGCATGACTGAAGAAACTTTATGATGGGGAAAGACTCAAAGGTGGGGGACAGTGGATAAGGTAAGATATCGTATGATTTTTTTTTCTCATTAATTTCTTATTTTTCCCTCCAGATGCAGGTCTAAAGCCTGTAGGAGAATTTTTAAAAAATACCATGAAAAATGACTCTACTTCCCTTCAACTTTGCTATTTCAGAAATTGGGTCTATAAAGACTAAACAACTACTGTGATGAACCTTTTAGTTACCGTGTTTCAGTTGCTTCCAGGTTAATTAAGCAAAACTCACTAAGGCCTGAATTGATGGGTTTATTTTGAGACTGTCCTAAAATCCAAATCTTTATAATTCCCAAACTGAATGAATCTTATGCTTACATTGTGGCCCCCTCTAAATGGGGAGGAACAATTTAGGCCCCAAACAGGCATTCTTTTTCCAGTGCAATATCAATTCAATTTCAACCGTCTGAAAAATTACTCAATTAAAGTCTATTTTCTGAATACCAGTGATTGCCCATCCTGGAATAGCTCTCCTTGTCTGCGGTCTTTTCTGCAGAGTAGCTGATAAGGGGCTGGCTGGGCTGACAACATGTATGTGTACAAACCTGCACGCTAGAGTAATGATCCTAGGAGTACCTCTGTATTCAGGAACTTTACGTTGATGTTGGATAATCCTCGGGTGTTCGAGTTTTTTTTTTTTTAATTACATTGTTCATGCATTCATTATATGTTTGTTTAAGGCACACACTAAATTTTAAATATCTGAAATGACTAATTTACTAAATTCATTTTTGAAGCCAGAGTTGTGTGAGGAGTTAAAGCAATTCAATCTTGCATAAAAACATAATGAACTCCTGCTAGGTTAAGCAGGGGAACTAGCATGAGTAGGACACAGCCTCTGTCTTGAGAAGTATACACTCTAGTTGGAGGACTGAGAAAAGAATACAAATAATTACAATATAAAGCAGGTGAGGATGAGTTATTTAGGAGTACAAAGTGAAATGAGTTCAAAGAAGGAGTACTCGTCCATTTGAAACTATAAAATATTTCTACTGAACTTTAAAATTAAAGATTGTCTTGAAAGATGAGTAAAATTTGACAGAATAAAATATTACGCAAAAAAGGAATCATATAACAAAGGCACGGAGAGGAAAAGACTGCACAGCAAATGGTTACTTTTTGGTTAGAGAATGGGGTTCATACACAAGAACATTAGCCATTAAGGGCAGAATGCACTTTAACCTGGGAACAGTGTAGACTAAATTGGAGTGAAGAAAAAAATGAATGCAAAGGTGGAGGGTGGAGTTGGTTCAGGGAAGAGACTAGAACAATAATTCTAGGGAGGTAAAGAAGAGTTTAGCTAAGGTGGTAACAGTGGGGAAAGAAAAGAAGGGATGGATATGAAAAGCTTTCTGAAGGACTGCTTGCCGGGAACTGTTAACACCTTAGATGTGGTGAATGGGAAGACAAAGAGACCACTGGTGACTGTGAATGAACCTGGTACCAAGAGAATGGTGTTGCCTGAAAACAGAAATAGGAAAGGCAAGAGGAAGAATTGGCTGTGGAGAAAACAACATTTCTGTTGAGATTTAGTTTATTTGAATACTTTGGATAGCCAGGAGTTAAGGAGATACATTTCAGTCATACACTTCCATGTGTCAAAGCCATCACGTTGCAGCTATGCGTATACATTTGGGTGCCATGTGCTTAATGATGAAAGTTTAGGTGGGAAGATGTTGGGCATTATGAAAGAGAGAGAAAAGCAAGGAAAAGAGTAAAGGTCAAAGGGAGTATCAGGTCGTCAAAATGTCAAATCATGCAGACAAGTGGGCAGCAAAGCTATTTTTGGTGCTTGGGTGATCACTGGCAACATTAAGGAGAACTTTTCATCTAATACTGAGAGTGGGGTCAGAAATAAAAGTCCTAGGTGAGACAAAAATAATGATTTGAGAGACAGAGCTCTCCATCTGGTGTACAGTTTATTTTGTGACTTGAACTGTGATGTGCTGTTAGGGTGGCCAGATTGCATGAGGCTGACAAACCATCCCAGTTTGCCCGGGACACTCCCATTTTAGCATGAAAAATCTTCATCCCAGGAATCTCCCAAGTTCTGGGCAGGCTGGAATGGTTTGTCACCCTACAATTCATAGGGCAACATGTGGCATTTAGCAGGTTTTCAGTATTTGTTGAGTGAATGAAGAAAAAAAAAGACAGAATAACATCTCTGGGTTTAAGTTCCTTAAGTTTGTAAAATGAGGTTAGAAATATCTGTAGTAGCCAGCATATTTTTTTGACAACCAGAAGAAATAATGTATATGAATACATTAGGAAAAACCAAACACTATACAAATATACACAAATTTAGGCTTGATTAATTTTTTATTATATGCATCCTATGCATACTATTATTTGTTGAAATTTTTACTAGTCTTTTTTTGTTCTTGTTGACTAACTTCTCATTGACAATGATGTGATACTGGCGCTGAAGTTAGTAATTAATTTTGTTTATATGGCACCCAACACCCAAGAGCCTCTAGGCACCTAGCCAAGTCCTTTTTTTACATATAGTCATTAAATGTAGGAAAAGAGCCAAGCAAATTCCTAAACTGGCAAGTGAAAAAAAGAGCAACTAGTAAATGGGGAAACAAAAGAATTAATAACAAGTATCAATTAAGAGAATTTCTTTCATTATCTAGGGACAAAAACTGCATCCCAAACTTAATAGAAAATAGGTTATGTAACGTTAGCCACCTAATCTCCCAACCTCTTGAAAAAGGAGTCCCTGAACTATGAATTTTTTAAAATGAAAATTTCCGTTTTTTTTAATTGAAAATATAATTAGTCTTTTCACTTAGCAAATTCTCATGTTAAAGTGGGAAGAGATCTTGGAGATCATCTCATTCTACCTTATTTGATATGTGCTTTTTGTAGGAACAGCTCTGGGTAATGTTTTATTAACATACTAGCTCCACTAAATGAAGGGAAAACTCACCTGTGAATGAAAAACTCTCCAGATTTCAGAGTGTAGACAAAGAATGGATCTGAGTTCTTAACTGGACTCTATAAATCCCTTCATTCATATCTAAGCTCTCATCTCCTGACTGACAGGACAGGATCCCAATCTCATGGTCCTAGAGTATTTTGACTAAACTCCAAGGGCTGCACTATAAAGACATTTGATTTCTTTCTTGCTTTATCTTCTTGCCTTTTCACAGCTTCTGATGCTTCTTTTGCTTCTCTCTATTAATAGTTGCACATATTTCTAGAAATGGTAGATGTAATATGACTCAGAGAAATATTATTCAAATACTTCAAATTTTTTTGCCTAAGAAATTCAGCAAACTTTAAACTTTTCTTTATACCCTACTCTCCTGTCTTTGAAGATTTCCATGGGAAACATTATTTTGTGGTGTCCTTTATATTTCAAGTTGATTTTACAGCAACAAAACAGTTTCCGCAAAATTAGACTTTCTTCACAAATAACTTATTAGATAATTTGCAGAGAGATTATTTTATGACTCAGAATTCTCTGCCTAATACCACTGTGCTATGCCAGCTATATATTTCTCTCTCTCTCTCTCTCTATATATATATATAATATATACACAGTCATTTTATATATATATATATATATATATATATATATATATATCACATATAGTCATTTGTATACCATATATACAAATTTGATCTGGATAGGCAAATTGTGAGATGTTTATTCTACATGAACCCTGTTATATAATGTCTGATCCATTGTACTGATCAAATTATCACTCTCATATGTCAATAATTGATGCTAGTAGCGAGGACATATTGTTTAGTATTTATTTCATGCATGTATAACCTGTCACACAAGTAGATTGTGTTGAATTGTGATGTAAAGATACTTCTCCTCACTTTCCCTTGAAACTCTTAATTCCTTAGTTTATACAAAGGGGTCTGTTGTCGAGAACAGCTTAAAATGTTACTGCTTCCAGGGTACTTCCCCTCAAACAAGATGGAAAATATTGAGGGCAACTCTATGGAATTGTATATCAGACCTTGAAAGTGGAAACGCCTGTGTCTTAGGCTAAGAGGGATGGTGCCGGAGTATAAGGAACTCTGATTTGTTCACTTCTGATTTCAACATTTATTAGCTATTTGACGTTAGATAGGTGAACACTGATAAGTCTTAATTTTCTTAATTTACAAAATAGGAACACATATTTTATAAATATAATACAAATAAATAAAAAAGTTATATACAAATGCTATGTATTATTATTACTTATTTTCCTATAATGCCTTTTTAGATGCCCATTAAATACTTTTCAATAAATGGTGGCATAAATTTTCTAGAGCAGTTCTAATATAGTTATTTGTAATTATTAGATATTTTGGGACAGATATGTATCTTTAGTTTTATTTTTTAGAAGAGTACTAGAAATGCTATTGTTCAGAAAATATTTTTTTCCTTGATTATCTGGAGTAAAATATTTCAGATACACCTCACAAGCCAGGCACAAGACTACCCTGTAATATTGGCTACAGATTTCTGAAGCAAGATTGCATTCCATTCTCAAAACCAGTTTTACAGTTTAATAACATGTTCTCTCTATTTTTCTTTTATAAAGAAATCCAGCTTCATTGTTCATATGGTACTTTCTATGGTTTAATTTGTCCTTACCAAAAAACTCCTGTTAAAATTTGATCCCCAATGTGGTGGTGTTGGGAGGCAAAGCCTAGTGGCAGGTGCTTGGGTCGTGGGGGCAGATCTCTCATGACTGACTTAGTTCGGTTCTCATAGTAATGAGTGAGTTTCAGCTCTGGGAATATTGGATTAGTTCTCACCAGAGTGGGTTATGATGAAGTCAGGATACCCCTCAGAATTTGTCTCTTCACATGTGTCTGCTTCTCTTTTGACCTTCTTCCATGTCTTGAAACAACACAAAATGCCGTCACCAAAAACTGAGCAGATGCCAATGTCATGCTTCTTGAACTTCCTAGCCTGCAGAACCATGAGCTAAACAAACTTCTTTTCTTTATCAACTGCCCAGCCTCAGTCAGGCATAGCAACAAGAAAACAAACTAAGGTAGTATTCTCTTAGCCAAAATTTGGTCCATAGGTTTTGAATCTTTTCCTTCTTCAAATAAACAAACCAAATAAACAGTTACTTGTAAAATTTTTCCAGTGAAATTTATTTTTTCTGCTCTCTTTTTCATTTGGGACAAAATAGTGATTGTAAGGGCACTGCCTGGATGCATTTAAGAGAGATTTCTATTTTTAAGCTTCTTAGAAAAATTACCTCTGTTCTTTGGGAATCATCTTAAGGGATTCATCACAGTAATTTTATTATATAGAGTTAAAATACGCACTTGGCTGATTTAGCACTTGATAAAATATAGTACCTAAATAGATTTATATGTTTCTTCAATATGCATATATCCCCCCAAAGTCTCTGGTATCTTGCCATTTTCTTCTTTCTCCAAAGTCCCATGAAGGTATTGAAGTTTTACAAATAAATTAACTATGCATAGGCAAGTTCTCCCTGTTTTAATCCCAGTCCTTGGGCCAAAACTCCTTTAGAATATGCATTGCCCTAGGATCTTTGGTTTTTTACTTTCATATCAAAGACTTCTTTCTAAATCTGTATAATAATCATGCTGAGGGAATTACACTGTACTCAGTTCATTGCCCACAGAAAAAAAATGAGAACTTAGTTGATTCTGTCTGGCTTTGACTTCATGACTAGAGGTAATTTGAACTAGTACCCAAGCCCAGTCCTAGACCACACATAATGGGCAACATTCTTTCATTTGATCACAGTCTTCTGCCATTCTTTTTAATTTTTTTGAATCATTTTTTGAGTGTGGTAGCAGATGGCATGTCTCTCAGTGAAATCAAAGGCATATGGGAAGCTGTTTTCAATAGTGCCATGCCACCTAAGTTGCAGTATTTATATTTCAAGGAAAAAATTATTTAGCTTCTGATACCAAGCTTTGGATGTAGTCATAATGAATATATAATTCCCAAACACCATACATTTTGAAATTTCTAAATGATTGTGTGGAAATCCTCTCTTGATGGTAGTGAGCAGACAGTCAAGTTCAGAAATGTAGAAACTGGCTTTTGAATAGATCAGACAAATCTAAGAAAGATACCAAAAAAGATCAATTTTTTTGTTTGGTTTTTTGAAAAAGAATAGTCATCTTAATAGGTTCTATAGCCTGAGAGAGGATATTCAATTTTCAAAACAATGTTGTCTATTTAGGTTAAGAAAATCATACATTCATTTTACCATATTCAATTTTTTTTTCTGTTTGCTCATTAAATTATACACAGATCAAAAGCCAGGAATTGAAACTTCCTTGAGTTATTTTATACTTCATTAATTCTATTCAAATAATTCATTTCAGAGTATTAGTTGTTAATTAAAACCAGAATGACAATGGCAATCATTAAACATCCTAAGAAAATAACTTATATTTAGTTTTTTTTTCTTATGATACAATAAACTCATGTCTTCCCAGACTAGATTCAGACTTATTGTTAACTGACATTGTCATATCTCTCTGGAGTCTACATTTTTTGCATGTAGAAAATCAGCACTATGCAACAGGGACAGCTGCTGTGATAGCAACCCTGTAATTGTTGGAGCTGGACTCCCAGCGGAGTAAGAAAGGAGGGGTGGAGGGAAGAAACAACACCAATACCGAGAGAGACTCCATATTTTATGTGTATCTCAACACTTAAAATCTTGGCAGTGCATATGTTTGAGTTCAGTAGTGATATTTGCTATTTTACTAAGTGAAAAAAGTTTTATTTCCTCTGCAGATACATATTTTTTCTGTCTATTAATGAAATTATTATTTGCTAACAAGTCTTAGGGCTTTTGCAGAACAAATCTCTTAGCTCAAGCTGTTACATCATGACCAGTTCCCATAAGACAGATTGATAATCATCCTTTTTACTTTCCTTCAAATTTGACAAACCAACTAAAAACTACTAGATATTATAAACACTATCCCTTCTCTTCCTTAGATTTCTAAGAGAATTTTACTATTTTTTTAGAATTCTGTTTTTCTATGAAGTGCCATGCCACTTTATATGCCTTTATTTCCTATTAGATACATTATATTTATTTTTGTGCATCACAATTGTGATGCTATCATTCAGAAAAGGCCACTTAATGGAAATATATGTCAGGTGTCACTTCTCCCAGTGCTGTGAGGCTATTTGCCTACACCTCCTCCTATTTACTGTTTGTTGTACCATTTGTATATGCTAAGAGGTTTGCAAAAAAAACACTTTTGCTTAGGATGATGTGATTATTACTCTGAAATTTCTTGACTGCTGGAAAAGACCCAGGGTTCTTCTTATACAGCATGATGCCTCTGATGTCTGATCGATCTCCCCTGCCCATCTTTTGGCAGGTAGAGGATTGAAGTAGTCCTTTTTATCAACTAGAATTACTTGCATTGACATTCTGTCTTGTTATAGTAAATCCTGATGTATAAGCAGCATGTAGTGGTACATTTTAATAACTAAATATAAAAAATGGCTATTGGAACCTACTTAATATTTGTATAGCACGGTCTGGAGCCAATAGCTGGGTTAAATTATGGTTCCTTCATTTTTCAGTTTTTTGACCATAAACAAGTTGCTTGAGCTCTTTGTGCCTCAGTTTTCTCACCTGTAGAATGGAAATAAAATACTTTCCTCAAGAGTTATTAAATATTGAATACGTTAATACATATAGAGCACTCAGAACATGTCCAGAATATAGTGAACACTTCATGAAAGTTAACTGTTTGCTTTTAAAATAGTGTAGATTAGAAAAATGTAAATCAATGCTCATGAATGTTATTGTATTATAAGTGTTTGGCTGTCCCTGTAATTGTCTGCCATTGGGCAAATCACTTAGCCTCTCTGACCCTTAGATGTTTCATCTGTGTAATGGGGATAATGATAGTTATTTTAGAGGGATTGTTGTGAATATCAGAAACAAAGTGTGTTTGTTTTTTTTACTCCTAGTCCGGTTCCTGGCACAAAGTAGGCACTCAGTAAATGTGTTAGTAGTGTCGTAACTCATATTTGCTAGGCTCAATGCTCTAATGCACGGAAAACTGATTTCAGATGAAAAAATGTGTGTGAAAGCATTCTCTATATTTCCATTGAAAGCAAACTTATGAGGAACATATTTAGAAAAATTCAGAAATATGGAGCAACTGATTAAGCTAATGTTGTACCTCTTTATCAATCTGTCCTGGCTGAGCATAGCGAAGATCAAGCCAAATTCCTTAGCTCAAAATTCTAACTGGTGCCAAGGGAGCTATCATCCCTGATGTGGGCTAAGAGCGGTTAATGTTGGTTCACATATGGTTTTCTTTTTACTAAATGAGATTATTTCATTGAAACTGCTGTGTTCTCAAGGTCAATGAGAACTTTGCTCTTCTGCAGGTGTGCCTGTTCTTAGAAAGGTAGGATTTAGATGGTTTAAACTAGCTGAATTTCCAGCCTTAAATCAAGGAGAGAAAATAGAATTAACTACACAAGAGAAGGAGAGAATAGAATTAACTACAGCAATAAAATGCATGCTCACAATTTTAATGCTAAATGAATTTGAAAGTACAAATATAAAGTTCTATTAACATTGTTCTGGGAATGTTTTTCTAAAAAAACAAAACGTAAATAAATGAAGCATATCATTATATGTTATCTAACATTGTTATGGATTGCATGGCATGATGTGGGCAGTTGTTCTTATGTGTTATGTTCTGCATTTACATTGACATTTACTTTTCAAGTACTTACTGGCAGAAAAAGTACCTATTTTGTGCATTTTTCTGTTTCCTATTTTTGCTTATGTAACATTTTTCTCTGGAGGAATAAACATGTTTTAAAAAGTATTTTCAGTTGACCATTTTAATAAACAACTTAATTACACTGAGCTAAAATGAGCAAGTCATATAATTTTGTTGAATGTATATAACATTAGTTAAAGCCTTTAACAATTTTGAAATAAGAACTTTAACTTTTGTCATCCCCTCTCCCTCTTAAAAACAACAAAAAAACACAAAGATATAGAAACATGCATGTAAAAACTGAAGAAAACTCTTTTTCTTTCTTTTCTATATTTTTTCATATTTATTTTTTATTTTTAAAATAGTGAATCTCAACTGTTTTAGTCTTCTAAGTAAGTCCAAGGGTGGCAAGAGGAGGATAATTTTCAAATTTCTCTGAATGTCTATCTAGTGATGATAAAACAGCAAGAATATGAATCAAATATCACACTAAAAGGATATGAAAATAAATTTATAAAATAATTAAGTTTTACAAGATATTTATGCTGACATGTTGATTCTGGGCTACTTTGTTATGATCTAAAATATCATCACCTTTGAAATATTAGTTCACAGGACTGTATAGTGATTGACTTTAGAGTGGCCTTCCTCAAAGTATGGTCTGAAGGTCACTACATCAGGATCACCAGAGCCTCTTGTTGAAAATCTAAGTTCTGGGTTTCCATGTATGATCTGTGAGATCTGATTCTCTGGAGTCTGAGCCCCAGAGCCATGTATTTTGTTTGTTTGTTTGTTTTGTTTTTTGAAATGGAGTCTTACTCTGTAACCCAGGCTGGAATGCAGTGGCACCATCTCAGCTCACCGCAACCTCCATATCCCGAGTTCAAAAGATTCTACTGCTCCAGTCTCCTCAGTAGGTGGTATTATAGGAGTGGGCCACGACACCCAGCTAATTTTTTTTTTTTTTTGTATTTTTAGTAGAGACAGAGTTTCACCTTGTTAGCCAGGATGGTCTCAATTTACTGATCTTGTGATCCACCCACCTTGACCTCCCAAAGTGCTGGGATTACAGGTGTGAGCCACCGCACGCAGCCTGCCATGTATGTTTAACAGAAGCCCAGATAATTCTTGTGCGCACTAAAGTTTGAAAAACAATGGATTCACATCTGTATCCTTACCTTGATTTCCTAAACTAGAACTGAAAGTTATTTGTCAGTCAGGGTGAAGACTTTCAGGCACAGTAGATCTCAATACTGGCTGCATATTAAAATAATCTAGAAAACGTTCTAAAAACATCTATGCCCGGACCATATCTGAAGGGATTAAAAAATACAGCTCTACCTTTTAATATTTGAAAACATTTAGCGATTAAATACAGTGGTTTCTTCTATTCTGTAAGTCCTGGTTTTTTTAACTTATGGTTTGAACAGAGTTTCCACAAGGGTCATATTTTTTGAGCATGTGTATTTCCCCAAGTAATGGTGCTGGGTAAAGAGGAGTTGTTCAAATAATACGTTTTGCATTGTAGAGACTGAACTGGAAAGAAGAAAATAATGGGATAATGAGTCCGGAATGAAGCAATTTTAAAAAAATAGTAGTGTCCTACAGCGGTTTGAGCAATATCAAACAAAAGAAAGGCAAGTAACTCACTAGGTAGAAGCATGAAAATTGAGAGGATGTGATGAGCTTGAAAGCTGTGCATCAGCAAAGGTTTATTTCTTCCCCAGGGAATTGTGAAAGAGGGTTGTGGTCATTGGTGCCAAGACCTGTGGGGGAACTTCAGGTGTCTTGAGTGGGTGGGTACCCTATATCCATCTTATTCAGGTTCTTAGAATAAGAACCTCAATTTATTCTAAAATTGATGATAAGAGAGAAATTACAGCTGTCAGTGGACATTAAATAGGCCCCTATTCTATTTTATTAAATATTCTTTATCTAATAATCTACTTTTTTAAAATGCTGTTTTTTAATTAAAAAAGTAGTATTCTAGTTGCAATGGCCAATTTTAGGAGTTCAAATGAATGTTTTTCTTTGGGGGGGTTTTAATTTCAAAAGGTCTTTTTCCGAGTTAACTCAAACATTGCTTTGCCTTTTATTTCTTAATGCTTTGTCTAAAAATAGAAGCTGTTTTGAATCCCTAACAAGACAATCTTGTAGATTACAGTTGTCCCTGAACTTTTTGAGAGACCTGGCTCTCAGAATTGAGGTTACGTGGAAGATTTTGGCTAAGTCAGCAGATTTTAACTAGAGTAAGAACTTTGATGGCTCTATGTTAATTTTTTTTTTTATTTTTTATTTTTTTTTAGAAAGAAAAAGAGAGGAAAGAAAGTGAGAGTGAAAGAAAGAAAAAAAAAAGAATGTAAGAGAGAAAGAAAGAGGAAGAGAAAGAGGGAGAGAGAACGAGATTCCTGTTCTATTGCCCAGGCTAGAATGCAGTCTAAAAAGGGGTATTAAAAACTTCTTTTATGCCAATAATTGTACTTAACAATGGAGACAGGAAGGAATAAGAGATGAAAATAACAAACAAGCAGCCAACCAATATTTTATTTAAACCTGTGAAATGCTATGCAATTGCTGAGGAGTGATTTACTTCCAATTATATGGTCACTTTTAAAATAGGT
>CAUYLG010002512.1:0-23008 GCA_963573385.1 Cacajao melanocephalus
GGAGGAGAGGTGTTCTGGCTTTTGGTGTTTCCATCCTTTTTGCACTGGTTTCTTCCCATCTTAGTGGCTTTATCTACCTGTGGTCTTTGTAGTTGGTGACTTTCGGATGGGGTCTCTAAGTGGATATCCTTTTTGTTGATGATGAAGTTATATCTTTCTGTTTCTTAGTTTTCCTTCTAACAGTCAGGCCCCTCTGCTGCAGGACTGCTGGAGGTCCACTCCAGATCCTGCTTGCCTGGGGATTACCCACAGGGGCTGCAGAACAGTAAGTGTGGCTGCCAGTTTCTTCTTCTGTTATCTTCATCCCAGAAGGGTACCTGCCAGATATCATCCTGAGCTCTCCTTTATGAGGTGTCTCTTTGGGTATACAATGGTCAGGGAGCTGCTTGAGGAGACAGTCTGTCCCTTATAGGGGCTCAAGTTCTGTCCTGGGAGCTCCGTTGTTCCATGCACAGCTGCTAGGCAGGTACTTTTAAGTCTGCTGCAGCATAACTCATAACCACCTCTTTTCCCAGGTGCTCTGTCCTAGGAAGGTCGGCTTTATTTATAAGTTCCTGTCATGCTTCTGCCTTTTTTCATAGATGCCCTGCCCTACACAGAGTAGTCTAGTCACAGTCTGCCAGCAAAGGTGTTGCTGAGCTGCCACAGGCTCTGCCCAGCTTCTAGGTGAACTGCCTTGGTAGTGGCGGACTACCTCGGTAGTGATGGTTGCCCTTCCCTGCACTGAGCTGGACCATCCTGGGTCCAGCTGCACTTGCTGCAAAACTGTCAATCCAGAGCATTTCAGATTGCTTGTTTTGTGGTGGTGGTACCCGCTGAGCCAGATCACCTGGCTCCCTGTCTCTGCCCCATCCCTTTCAGTTGAATGGGTGGCTCTGTCTCCCAGGCATTCCAGGCACCAGTTGAAATGACTGCCCAGATTTGTGTGAGTTTCTGTGCGCCAACACGGCACCGGCTGAAACCACTGTGCTGAAAACTCATGGCACTTTTTGGCCCAGGAGTCTCCTCGTCTCTGGGCAGAAAAATTTGTTTGGAAATGAGGTAGGCACTCACCCTCTGCATTATTCTTCCTGGGAACTGCACTCTGGAGCTGTTCCTATTTGGTCATGTTGGATCTTCCCCAATCCAGATAATTCTTTAAGATCTATTCCAAACCATCAAAGTGGTACCTCTACATGTCTTTGAGAATCATAGTGTTACTGGGCTTGGTGTGCCACTAATGCATACACAGCTTAGATCACAACACTCAAGTCCTTCTGATATCCTGTAAAGCCTTCCCAGGGAGAATGAGTATAAACAAGCCCAGACTATGAAGGCTACAGAAAAAAAAACCCTAAATCTTTATTGATCAGAAAAATATGAATATCAGCAAGCTCAAGACCATTCAGGGAAACACACCTTCATCAAACAAACTGAATAAGGCATCAGGGACCAATCCTGGAGAAATATAGATAGGTGAATTTCAGACAGATAATTTAAAATATCTGTTTTGAGAAAACTCAAAGAAATTAAGATAACAGGAGAAGAAAAGCAGAATGCTATCAAATACATTTGAAAAGATATTTAAATAATTTTAAGTATTTAAAATTATTTAAATTTTAAATTTAAATTTAAACAGAAATTCTAGAGTTGCAAAATGCAATTCACACACTGAAGAATGAATCAGAGTCTCTTAATAGCAGAATTGATAAAGCGGAAAAAAGAATTGGTGACTTTGAAGACAGACTATTTGAAAATACACTCAGAGGACAAAAAAGGGAAAAAAATAAAAAATAATGCAGCACATCTACAGGATCTAGAAAATAGCTTCAAAAGGGCAAATCTAAGAGTTATTCACCTGAAAGATTATGTAGAGAAAGAGAAAGCAATAAAGAATTCATTAAAAAAGATAACAACAGAGAAATTCCCAAACATAAAGAAAGATATTAACATTCAAGTATAAGGTTATAGAACACCAAGCAGATTTAATTCAAGGAAGACTACCTCAAGGGCTGCAAGATAAAATAAATGAATAATATACAATGGAGCTCCAATACACCTGGCAATAGGCTTTTTAGTGGAAATCTTAGAAGGCGGGAGAGTGTGCAATGATGTCATTGAAGTACTGGAGGAAAGAAAAACATTTATGCTAGGATAGTATTTTCAGTGAAACTATCCTTCAAACATAAAGGAGAAATGAAGATTTTTCCATAAAAAAAAAAGCTGAGGGATTTCATCAACAGCAGACCTGTCCTACAAGAAATGCTATAGGGAGCACTTAAGTCAGAAATAAAAATATGTTAATGAGCAATAATAAATCACCTGAAGGTACAAAACTCAATGGTAAGAGTAAGCACATAGAAACAGACAGTATATTATAACACTGTAATTTTGGTTTGTAAACTACTCTTAAGTGAAAGACTAAAATATGAAACAATGAAAAATGAATAAAACAACTTTTCAAGACATAGGCAGTATAATAAGATATAGAGACAAAAAACACACAGTAGGGGGAAGAAGTTAAAGTGGTGAGTTTTTAATGGGGTTTCTTCTTGTTTACTTACTTGTTTGTTAATGCAAACAATGTTAAGTTATCGCCTTCAAATAATGGGTTATAAGATAGGATTTGCAAGCCTCATGGAAACCACAAAGAAAAAAAACGTACAATATATACACGAAAACTAGAAAACAAGAAATTAATTAATGCAGCTGGAGAAAATCACCTTCACTAAAAGGAAGACACAAAGAAGGAAATAAGAGACAAAAAACAGAAAACAAATAACAATTTAGCAGGGGTAAGTCCTTATTTATCAAAAATAACATTGAATGTCAATGGATTAAACTCTGCAATCAAAAGACAGAGTGGCGGAATGGAGTAAAGAAACAACAATACCCTGTTATCTGTCACCTACAAGAAGCACTGTTCACCTATGAAGACACACATAGACTGAAAATAACAGGATAAAAAAAGATTTTCCATGCAAATGGAAACCAAAAACATACAGGAGTAGCTATCCTTATATCAGGAAAAATAAAATGTAAGACAAAATCTATTAGAAGAGACAAAGAAGGTCACCATGTATTGACAAAGATGTCAATTCAGCAAGAGGATATGACAATTGAAATATATATGAACCTCATATTGGAGCAAACACATATAAAATAATATCCCCAATATGACAATAGCTAGAGACTTCAGCAACCCATGTTGGACAGATCTTCCAGAAAGAAAATCAACAAAGAAACTTTGGACTTAGTCTGTACTATAATCCAAATAGACCTATTAGATATTTACACAATATTTCTTTCAAGAGCTGTATAATACACATTTCTTTTCCTTAGCACATGTATCACCCTCAAGGATAGACTATATGCTAGGTCACAAAACAAGACTTAAAACATTAAAAAATTGGAAATATTTAATAATATCAAGCACCTCTCTGTTTCCAATAGAGTAAAACTAGAATACAATGAAAAGAGGACTTTTAGACTACAGAAAATGGGAAAGTTTTCTGAAACAAATAATAATGAAATACAACATACCAAAACCTGTGGAATAGAGCAAAAATTGTACTAAGAGGAAAGTTTATACCTGTAAGTGCCTACATCAGTAAAGAAAGAAAACACAAAATAAGCTAATGATTTATCTTAAAGAACCGGAAAGGCAAATGCAAATCAAACCCCAAATTATTAGAATAAAATACACAATAAAGATCAAAGCAGAAATAAATGAATTTGAAATAAAACAATACAAGGTCAATCAAAAAATTTTGTTTTTTTGTAAAGATAAAAAGCTGACAAACCTTTACCCAGACTAAGAAAAAAGAGACTTGTCCCAAATGAATAAAATTAGACATGAAAAATAAGACATTAAAACTGACACTGCAAAAATTCAGATGATTATTAGTGGCTACTATGAACAAAAAGATGCAAATAAATTTGAAAAACCTAGATAAAATACTAGATACATAGAAGCTACCAGGATTGAACCATGAAGAAATCCAAAACATGAATAGACCAGTAATGAGTAACAAGATGAAGCAGTAATAAAATGCCTCCTAGCAGAAAAAACCCAGGACCTGATGGCTTCATTGCTGAATTCTTGCAAATATATAAAGAACTAATACCAATCCTTCCCAAAGTATTCTCAAAATATAGTAGGAGAGAATACTTCCAAACTCATTCTACAAGGCCAGTATTACTCTGATACCAATACCAGACAAAGACACATCTAAAAAGGAAACTAAAGGCCAATAGTACTGATGAATACTGATGCCAGAATCTTCAACAATATGCTAGCAAACCGAATTAAACAACATATTAAAAAGTTCATTTGTTATTACTAAGTGGAATTTATTCCAGGGATGCAAAAATGATACAATGTATGCAAATAAACTAAGGTGATACATTATATCAACAGAATGAAGGAGAAAACCATATGATAATTTCAATTGATGCTGAAAAAGCATTTGATAAAATTCATCATTCCTTCATGACAATCCTCAAAAAACCAGGGATAGAAGAAACATACTTCAACAAAATAAAAGCCATATGCAACAGACCCACAGCTAGAATCATTCTGAATGGGAGAAAAGCTGAAATCTTTCCTCACATCAAAATGTCTACTGTCACCACTGTTATTCAACTCAGTATTAGATGTCTTAACTAGACCAATGAGACAAGAGAAAGAACTAAAGATCATCCAAATTTAAAAGAAAGAAATCAAGTATCCTTGTTTGCCAATAACATAATTTTGTATTTAGAAAAACCTAAAGAGTCCATCCAAAAAAAAGAAAACACATTAGAATTGATAAACCCATTCACTCAAGTTGCAAGATACAAAACCAGCATACAAATATTGGTACAATTTCTTTATGCCAACAGCAAATAATCTGAAAAATAAGTCAAGAAAATATTCCTCTTTACAATAGCTACAAATAAAATAAAATATATATATAATAATTAACCTGAGCAAGTAAATGAAAGGTCTGTACAATAAAAACCATAAAACATTGATGCAAGAAATTAAAGAAAAACAAAAATAGTCAACATATGCCATGTTTATGGATTAGAATTATCAATTTTGTTAAATTATCCATAATACTCAATGCAGCCTACAGATTTAATGGAATATTTACCAAAATACCAATGACATTCTTCACAGAAATACAAAAAAAAAAAAAAAAAACTATCCTAAAATTTATATGGAAGCAAGAAAGACCCATAATAGACAAAGCAATACTGAATAAATAGAAGAAAACTTGAAGGATCACATTACCTGACTTAAAATTATGGTACAGAACATTAATAAACCAAACATCAGGTTACTGGCATTAAAAAAGATATATAAGTCAGCAGAACTCTATAGAGAATTGAGATAAATCTGTACGTCTATAATGACCTCATTTTTGACAAAGGTACCAAGAACATACATACAATATACATAGGGGAAAGGATAATCTCTTCAATAAATGGTGCTATGAAACTCAGATATTCATAGATAAAAAAGTAAAACTAGACCTGTATCTCTCATTATATACAAAAATTAAAACAAAGTAGATTAAGGACATAGATCTAAGACCTCAAACTATGAAGCTACTGTAAAAAAAATAATTGGGGAAATTCTCAAAGACATTGGACTGGGAGAAGATTTCCTGGAGTAAAAAATGGGTCAGACTTAATTTGATCCCATCTGTCCATTTTTGCTTTAGTTACGTGTACCAAAGTAACCCGAAGAGCAAGTAACCAAACAAAAATGGACAAATGGGATCAAATCAGGTTAAAAAGCTTCTGCACATCAAAAGAAACATTCTGCAATGTAAAAAGGCAATCCTAGAATGGGAGAAAATATTAGCAAATGAGCCATATGACAAGAGATTAATAAAAGATTACATATGGATCTCAAACAACTCTATAGAAAAAAACATAGTATGCTGATTAAATAATGGGCAAGAGATCTGCATAGATATTTCTCAAAAGATGACATACAAATGACAAACAGGTATATGAAAAAGTGCTCAACAAATGCAATTCAAATCTACAATGAGATATCATGTTCCCCTACTTAAAATGGCTTTTATCCAAACACAGGTAATAGCAAATGCTGATGAGGATGTGAAGAAAAGGGAACCTTCATACCCTCTTGGTAGGAATGTCAATTAGTACAATCATTATAAATAACATTTTGGAAGTTTCCTGGAAAACTCAAAAATAGCTACCATACAATCCAGCAATATCCCTGCTAGAGATGTTCCCCAATGAAAGGAAATCTATATATCAAAGAGATATCCACACTGTCATGTTTATCGCAGCACTACTCACAATAGCCAAGATCTGGGAGCAACCTTAGTGTCTATCAACAAATGAATGGTTAAATAAAATGTGGCACATATACACAGTGGAGTACTACTCGGCCATATAAAAGAATGAGATCCTGTCATTTGCAACAACATGGGTGGAACTGGATGGAGATCATTATGTTAAGTGAAACAAACCAGGCCAAAAAGGCAAAAGTTCTCACGTTCTTACTTACTCGTGGTTGCTAAAAATTAGAATAATTTTACTCATGGAGGTAGAATGTAGAAGGATGGTTAACAGAGATGGAATAGTAGTGGGAGGATGGAGGTGTGGATGGTTAACAGGTACAAAATATGGTTAAAAAGAATAAATCAGAACTGGTATTTCTTAGCATAACAGGGTGACTATAGTCAAAAACTGTTTAATTGTATATGTTAGCTAAAAGAGTATAATTGGATTGTGTATAACACAAACTATAAATACTTGAATTGATTGATATGCCATTTACCCCGATGTGATTATAATACATTGCATGCCTGTATCAATATATAACATGTAACCTATAAACATATTCACTTACTAAATACCCACAGAAATTTAAAAGAAAAAAATAAAAATAAAAAATAAATTACACTATATGACAAATGGACCTAATAGACATTTAGGAAACATTTCATTTAATAATTGCAGAATACACATTGTTCTCATATGCACATATAACATTGTCCAGGACAGATTGTATGCTAGGCCTCAAAACAAATCTTGACAAATTATTAAAAATTAAAATCATATCGCATACTATTGGTATTAGAGTATAGAGAAAAGAAAAACTAGAAATCAATAACGAGAACTTTGAAACCTGTAAAAATACATGGGAATTAAACATCATGCTCCTAAACCACCAATTGCTCAATAAATAAATTAGGAAGGGAATATTTTAAAGATCTCTTGAAATAAATAAGAAGAGAAATATAACATACCAAACCTAAGGGACAGAGCAAAGGCAGTACTACCAGGTAAGTTTATAGCAATAAATATTTACATCAAAAAGTAGAGATATTTAAATTAAAAAATATATATATATGATTAACCTCAGAGAATTAGAAAAGCAAACCAAACCCAAAATTAGTAGAAAAGAAAAAAGAAAAAGGAAAGAAGTAACAAACCATTAGCTGAACTAATTAAGAAAAAATAGAGATAAGACCCAATGAAATACAATCAGAAATGTAGAAGGAGATATTTTAACTGATACCACAACATTTTTTTTAAGAAAAGACCATCAGAAACTGTTATGAAAAACTATCACCAATACATTGGCGAACATAGAGGAAGTGGATGAATTCATATACAGAAAGAACCTGCCATGATTGAAACATGAAGCAATAAATTACCTGAACAGACCAATGATGAGTAACAAAATTGCATCTGTAATAAAACATCTCCCAACAAATAAAATCTCAAGAAAAGATAGCTTTATTGTTGAATTCTACCACTATTTTAAATCAATAACACTATCATTTCAAAGCTATTCCAAAAAAATTGAAGAGGAAGAAATTCTTCCAAACTCATTCTATGAGACCAGCATTGCCTTGGCTCTAAAACCAGACAAGGACACTACAAGAAAATAAAACTGTGGGGCAATATTTCTGAAAAATATTGATGTAAAATCCTCAACAAAACACTTGCAAATCAAATCAAATTGTACATCAAAAAGTTAATACAGAATGATCAGGTTGGATTTATGTCGGGGTTGTAAGGATGGTTCAATATATGCAATCAAAAAATGTGATACATGCCATCAACAGAATGAATAACAAAATCATGTGATCATCTCAATGGAGCTATCAAAAGCATTTGATAAAATTCAACATTTTTTTATGATAAAATCTTTCAAAGTCTAGGCATAGAAGGAACATACCACAACATAATAAAGATCATGTATGACAAATCCACAGCTAACATCAGACCAAATGAGAAAAAAAACTGAAAGCCTTTTCTTTCAGAAATGGAAAAATACAAGTATGCTTACTTTCACCACTTCTATTCAACAGAGTACTAGAAGTCCTAGTCAGAGCAATCACAAGAGAAATAAATAAAAGGTATTCAAATTGGGAATGAGGAAGTCAAGTAATTCCTGTTTGCAAGTGTTGTTATTTTCATATAGAAAGATCTAAAGGCTTCACAAGAAAAACTCTTAGAAATGATAAATCAATTCAGCAAATTTGCAGAATAAAAAATCAACATACAAAATTGGTAGTACTGATATACATAAGTAATAAACTACCCGAAAGAAATCATTAAAGCAATTTCATATACTGTAGGTACAAAACATAAGAAAATACGTACAATTAAATTTAACCAATGAGGTGAAAAAGTCTACCATGAAAACTACAAACATTGATAAAGAGGAACCATTATATGAAAAGATATCCCATGTACACATATTAGAAGAATTAATATTCTTAAAATGTTCATACTATCCAAACAATGTACAGATTCAATGCAAGCACTATCAAAGTAACAATGACATTATACACAGAAATAGAAAACAATTCCAAAAATTTGAATGAAATACAAACAGCCTGAATATCTAAAGCAATCTTGAGCAAAAAGAAAAAAAGATGGAAGCATCAAAGTATCTGGCTTCAAAATATACTACAAATTTATAGAAACCAAAACAGCAGCATGGTACTGGCATAAAAGCAAATACATAGACCAATGGGACAGAATAGAGAACTAATAAATAAGTCATCTTGTATATATCCAAACAATTTTCATGACTCCAAGACCCTAGAGTGAAAAAAAGACAGTCTCTTCCATAAGTGGTGCTCGAAAAACTGGATATCCATATGCAGAAGAATGAAACCAGATGCTAATTTCTCACCATGTACAAAAAGAAACTCAGAGCAGATTTAAAAATTAAATGTAAAACCAGAATCTGTAGACCTACTAGCAGAAAACTTAGAGGAAATGCTTAAGTATATTTGTCTGGGTAAATGTTTTATGATTAAGTCCTCAAAAACACTGGCAACAAAAGCAAATATAGACAAATGGTTTGATACTAAACTATAAAGCTTCTTCACAGAAAAGAAAATAATCAACAGAGTGAAGAGACAAGCTGAAAAATGGGAAAACATATTTGTAAACTAGTCATCTGATAAGAGATTAAATCCAAAATAGGCGAGGAATTCAAACAACAAATAATAATAATAACAATTTTAACATGAGAAAAACTTGAATAGAAAATTCTCAAAGGGAGACATATGAATGACCAACAAGTATATGAAAATTTCTTCACCATCATTCATCATAAAGAAAATGGAAGTCAAAACCCCAATGAGTTACTATCTCACCCCAGTTAGAATGGCTATCATCAAAACAAACTATAGCAAATCCTGGCAAAAATGCCAAGAAAAGGAAACAATAATATATGGTTGGTAAAAACTATAAATTAGTATGTTATTAGAAAAACAGTATGGAAGTTTATCAATAAACTAAAAATAGAACTACCATGTGTTCTAGCAATTTTGCTACTGGATTTAGAATTGAAGGAAAGGACATCAATATGCTGAAAAGTCATTTTCATTCCCATGTTTTTTGTAGTACTATTCACAATAGTCAGTAAATAGAATCAACCTAAGTGTCCATCAACAGATGAATGTACAAAGAAAATATGGTACATATATTCGATGAAATACTATTTAGCCATAAAAAAGAATAAAATCCTTTCACTCACCACAATATGAAAGAGCCTGGAGGGCATTATGTTAGGTAAAATAAGTTAGGTACAGAAATATGAATACTTCATGCTGTCCTTCATATGTGGAAGCTAAAAGGGTTTATGTCATGGAAGTAGAAAATGGAATAGTGATTACTAGAGGCTGGCAAGAGTAGAAGAAGAAAGAATAGGGAGAGGTTGGTTAACAAACACAAAATTACAAACTACACCTACATGGGAGTAATGAGTTCCAGTGTTTATGACACTATATGGGGACTACAGTAAATAATAATTTATGGTATATTTTCAAATACCTAAAAAACTTTGAATGCTTCCATCACAAAGGAATAATAAATATCTGAAGTGATATATATGCTAATGACCCTGATTTGATCATTACATACTGTATTCATGTACTGAAATATCACACTATACCTCATAAATAATACAATTATTATGTGTCAAATATATATGTATATATATAATAGAATTCCAGTTGTCTTTTCATAAAGGTTTAAATTACCTGTCAAAAAGATTATATGATATCTTTACAACTGACTGATGTAATCTGATACATTAGATTTTTCCCATTTTTTTATTCTTTAAATAGGCTATTTTACAACTGTAGAGACAGAAGCTTTAACTTGTAGAAACTTGTAGAAAATGGAGAGTAATACAAATAATTCTTGACCACAGAAATGCAAAATGTGTCACTGAAATGCAATTGATTATTGCTCTGTGGATATTGAACAAATTTCCATTTGCAAATTTATTTCAGCATTCTTTTCTGACAATAAATGTTTGAAGCTTGAGTTCTTTTTTGATCTTACTGTGTAGTATCTCACTGGCTCTGTCATTAATTAATTAGTTAAGTAATTTTTTATACATGCTTAAGAATAGCAATTCCCTTTGTCTACTATTTACTAAATCAATATTTTAATAAATAATGTATCCAAATTGCATGTTTATAGAATATTATGGGCTGAATTGTGATCCCCAAAAATTCATGCATAGCAGTTCTTATCCTCAGCAGCTAGAATGTGACAGTATTTGGAGGACTTTAACATGGTAATTAGTTAAATAAAGGATGTAAGTGGGACTTAATAAACTTTGATTAGCATCTTTATTAGAGAAGGAAATGTAAACACACAGAGACAGCAGGTATGCATCCAAACAGACAAAGGTCATGTGAGAAAACAGTAAAAAGGAGACTATCTAAAAGCCAAGGAGAGAGGTTTCAGAAGAAACCAAACCAGACACCTAGATTTTGGAGTTCAAGCCTACAGAACTGTGAGAAAATATGTTTCTATTGTTTAAGCCACCCAGTCGGTGGAATTTTCTTTTGGCAGCCCGAGCCAACTAACATGTGTGCGTACATATATAAACACACGTACATACATGCATATTTATAGATTTTTATTGGAGGCATATATATATATATAAATTTATTTACAAGAGCACTGTGTAAAATATTAAAATCCCTCTAAATGCCCATTAGTAGAGGTAAATATAAGAATATTATGGTATATGACCACAAAGGCATAGTATTGAACATGTTAAAATTAGTGCAATAGGTTTACATTTACCAAGATGAATACATACAAAAAACAAAATATGAAGTGAAAAAGCAACTTGTACAATGGTTAATACCATTAAAGTATAATTAAAACATATAAATACAAAAACCCAGTAGTATATACTGTTCACTAATATACACAAATATATAGTATATTATAAAATATCAAATCATAAGTCTAAAAATATGAGTGGTATTGTCGGGTAATAGTGGGAGGAGATCTAGACTGAAGTTAGAAAACAATGAGGTTTATGCAAAGGTATTCATGTTAAATACATATAAAACATAAAACACAAAATGTAAAATGCTTTCATTAACATAAAATAATTTGATTAATCCTGTGACATGATATTATAGGTGTTTCTTGCAGCTTTCAACATAGTTTTTCTGAATTTTTTAGTAAATATAAAGACAAAAATGAACACTAAAAATGATTTTATTATGTAGTTTTAAGAGCACTGCAACTCTCCACACAGTGACTGAAAACTAAGATTTCATTGGAGAAATCTCTACGAAGTCTTAAATTTTCAGTGAGTGTGACCCTATGCTATAGGCTATTTTAATGTAATTGACATCAATTAAAAGTATAATTCATAAAAAAAGATAAATGGCAGTGTGACATTACTTAAGATTGAATGGCCGTTATTCAGAGCATTTTCTGAAAAATATGTTTTGTTTGTTTTCATCTGCCATTTTTTGAGTTTATTTCACTAATTTCTATTCTGGTCTGATTGCTTTCTGAGTGTAAAGACAAGCTCTGCTAAATGCATAGACAGGTAGGAATTGTTGAACAGAAGGATTAGTACTACTGGGAATTTCACATCTAGATTCTACTAGGTAAGCACATGACTTCTAAATTTCTCATGGATTAAAGTAATGCATGTGATACGCTAAACTTTTCCTGAAGTTTAAAATTAGAGTTGATCTTGCTTAAAATGCATGATTTGCAATCTACCTTAAAGTAAGGGGGTATTGTAGTAATTTACCAACCTTTATAAAATCAATATAGTCATTTCTAGTCCATCCAGCTCTCACAAACTTTGCATTTTTGACATTTTTGCAAAATTATCTCCTACCATCTCTGTCGTAATTCGCATTGATTGCAATGCACTTGATCAGAGACAAAGCAATAAACTGCAGGCACTGATGCTGCTAAAGTCAGCAGATAAGCCAGTTATGGTTTAATTTTCTGCTTTTGCTTTTTCATCCCTTCTGTAAGTTTTAAAACAGCAAAAATTTGTGCTCTTGAATTTAGAAAGAATATTCACACCAGGCTAGGCTAAACCATCTAAGCTAACTTCATTATCCCAAATGTTAATAATTGCATTTCAATAATGGCTTTCATTAAAGTACCTCCAGGCGCTTAACACACATCAATTAAGGTACAGCACGCCCCTGTGAAGCAGGTCAGGATTATTATATCCTCTGAGACACAATGAGGTTACTGACTGAAGGTCATGGAGCAAATTAAGCAACGAAGTAAGTAGTAAAAGAGCCTCAGTTCCAACTAAATTCTTGCTTTTTCTCTTATATTTGCTTTTCTAAATGCTGTCTGCATTTTATTTGCCTCTAATTTTAAATGACATAGAAATTCAATATTTCAAATAGTTTACATTAAAAATGTGTGACTATGGGTAGCTTTACCAATTTTGATCAACACAAGATTGATCAGTTAGTACCAAAATTTTAAAACATTGCTTGGGTTTTATGCTTTCTGCTCAAGAAAATGATCTAAGACATTTGTCTTTTAAACATTAATGCTAACATTTACCCTTAAATACAATTTTCTTATAAATCCACTAAGTAATATTATACTTATCTACGAGTTAAATTGTTTCTTATACTTCCTCTTTACCTACAGAAGCCAAGTCAGTAATCATGGTTACACATAATGAATCACAGTAATTCCTGGCAGGAGCTAAAATAAGTAGCTGATAAATAAATAAGTGCTTTTTGGTGGACTGTTTGGCAGTACCTACTCGGAAAACACTAGAACAGAGCACAGAGAAAATTAGCTGGAAAAGGACTGATAACGGGATGCTAAAATGACGAAAAGTTTGTAGAGACATTCATACATACTCGGGCTTAGGACTTGTGAGTTAGAAAGATGAAAACCATGGAAAATAGAATTATTAAACCAAGAAGTATGTGTCAAAAGTGTTCAGAGTCTTAAAAATAGTAGTATACCATATCTTAAATCTTGAAAGAGGTATGTTAGAATGATTGGATTTACCATTTTAAACAGTAAGTAATAATCACATGATGAAATAATATGATATGAATTATATAATAATTTATTTGATTGTAGATGTTTCAGAAAAACAACATTGTTATTAAAGCTCCCGTTTATTTTAAACATATGTTATTTGAGTTTTGTATAAAGCTTATATTTTGAAAACTAGATACTGAATGTTCATTTATCTAACATGATTATTTATATAGACCACCTAACTGGTTTGAAAAAAAATCACTTGGTCATTGATTATTTTGAGGAAAAGATGTCCCATTTTCCCTAACAACTATGATGATGTGTTTTATCAACCAACCTGTCAACTTCTATATCACATTTCTGTTACAGAAAAGAAAGCCTTAAGTGTCTAGTGATTAAATATAGAGCTATGACTGTGAATAAAGAGACTTCTAAACATTTGAATTTTTTTTAGTTTAGATCTCCACTTGATTAATTTAAAATATCCTGAATGATTTATTTTCCTCTCTTTGGGGATTCTGTACGCTATTGATAGTTTTTGTTTTAGCCTTTTCATTCTTTCCAAGACAGCAAAGAAAGGGGAAAAAACTTTAGCATGAAAAAATGAAAAGGCAGGAAACCATAATTCAGAACATGATACTTATCTTAGATACACCCTACAGAAGATAACTTTAATAATGAAGTGATTTGGTTCCTAAAAGTCAGTTTTACCCAAGATTGCTTTCATAGTACTCAGTGAAAGGTTAGTCATCTTAGGGGAAACTGGGCAGTCTAGGTAACTGTGTAAGAACACGACAGGCCCTGGACTCTGTATAGCTCTCTTCTAATAAGCCTCTGATATCTTACAAACTGCCTGTTTATTATTTTCCAGTTAAAGAGCAGGTTGATAACAATCGATGGATGACAATACTTACTATTTATATCTTGTTTAATTTCATGTAGCAAGTTATGACTAAGATTTTGTGGACTATCAAATATGAAGAAACTAAGGAAATAACTCTAAACATTATTTCTAAAATAAAAAAATTACCTTTTTAGCTTTGTTTATTGAAAGCATAACTGTGATATTGAAATAGAATATGTTTTGTTTTTAAATTAGTCTGTGGTGAGGGCACATGTAAATCAGGGAATCCAACAAGCCATTTTAGAAGTTGAGGAGATACTCAATAGAAGGCTTATAGCAAGTGCAGTTTTTCATTTTATCCTGCCTGCCAGTTATGCACAGACTAGTGTGGGCTGAGTAAAGGATATGGGTGAGAAGACACTGACCACTGCTAATTCATAATGTAAGTTTTGAACTGTATTTATAGGCTAGTGTTGAGGCTGTTATTTTTTCAAGTCCAAAGAATGCAAAGGAATATATCAAGAAGAGCTACATATTAAAGTAGAGGCATGCTAATCAGATGTGTTTGTTTAATAAGATTCAATTTTAAATTGTGCATCCTTTTTGGGCCATCACATGAAGATAAAATGAGATAACAGAAGTTCCCTTGAAATCATATAACAGAAAAACTCACTCAATTTGCCTCTCTGACTCGATTTAAAATTCTTTAAGTGAAAAAAGTGATATAAAAATTAATAAAAAGAGATAGTGCATTTCACTATCTGGAATTGTTGAGAAAGTATCTACTATAATTGCAATCTTCATTTTATATCAGAACTCCACGTATAGTTGAGTTTTTTCAGAAATAGAAACTTAAAATATAAAAACACAGAGTTGTAATAGAACTGCTTGGGCAAAGTTCTAATAAGTGAAACGGTGATTTCCCATACCAACAAGCCTCTCGTCCTGTGAGCTGTTACACAGAATGCCGCTGAGACTTCTGCCAGTTAACCATTTGAAATGACATTTGCAACTTGATAGAATAATTTTACACACACACGCAAGCACGCATACCTTTTAGGAAAGTCATTGCCTAGGAAAGTGTAATGCATAGAATTGATGCAGCAGAATGCAAAGCGAGAATCTGTTTTCCACATTATTTTTTGGTACAGAAATTAAAGTAGTTCTGCAACTCCGTGACACAGAGCAAAAATTGCCTCTTACTTATATGCTCTCTGCATATAATGAAGATAATGATAGTATAGGGCTAAAATTTGACACCGACAGAAACGAAATACGTCTCAGAAAGTGTCTCCCATAGGAAAAGAGAAAAATTCAGTGCTCAAAATCAGCATAGAGATGGCAAATTCATGATCCTTGTCTTTAAAGCGCATATATTTTGGTGAAGGGGAGATATATAGACATGTAAATAGCTACTCTGAATACAAGAAAATAATACTAGGTTCAAAATGAAGTATGTGAAGTGTAAGTCAAGAGAAGTAGTTAATTTGATTACCATCAGTAGCAATTTCATTGAAATGGTGGCACTGAAGTAATTATTAAGGAGTCCTGAACGTAAGGATTTGGAAGTAATAAGCACATAAGAAGATGAAGACACATATGTGAAGAAGAAAATAAAGAATGAACAAAAAGGGAAGAAAATTTCTAAATATCAGAGAACATCTAAATAGAACAATTGAACAGCAGCATCAAGGACTTGGGTGAGGAAAGCTGATGTGGATTTGCTCTCTAAAGGTTCATTGATGTCCAAATTTCCCTAGTGTTCCAAACTTCCGTGTTGTTGAGTACAGGGATACCCCAATTCACCAAGGTTAGGAAACTAGTCAGTGAAGGGAGGATGTAAAATCAGAAGGATGTCAAAGGCTAAGAAAATAGGGAAAATGTGGAAACATGATGGATTTGGTGCAGTGAAAGTCAAGGACACCATGAAGTTGTAATGGATAGGAAGAGGAATCTCAGTTTGAGTTGCAGATTAGGACGAGGTATAATTGTTGCCACAGGAAAATAGGGCTGCAATGAAGTAAAAGTGACTATCCTCGGAGAAGAGAAATTTAAAAAGTTGTGGTGCCAGGGTGTTATGTGGTATATGCATGTGAATATTGATTTAACTTTTGACAGGAGACTGTCAAAAAAATATAACAGCCTATAATCCCAGCACTTTGGGAGCCCAAGGTGGGTGGATCACAAGGTCAAGAGATCGAGGCCATCCTGGTCAACATGGTGAAACCCCATCTCTACTGAAAATACAAAAATTAGCTGGGCATGGTGGCACACACTGTAGTCCCAGCTACTTGGGAGGCTGAGGCAGGAGAATTGCTTGAACCCAGGAGGCAGAGGTTGTGGTGAGCCGAGATAGCACCATTGCACTCCAGCCTGGGTAACAAGAGTGAAACTCCACCTCAAAAAAAAAAAAATAATATATATATATATATATATATATATATATATATATATATATATATAACAATAGTATGTGATCAAATCCATCAAACCCAGTAAGGGCATGTAATGAAATTTCACATCTAAAAGTTATAAAACATGTTTTAGTAAACTGTTGATATATGGGAATTTCTAAATCAGTAGAAACTAAAAACATTTAGAGCAAACAGCAGACTTATCTTTTGCTGTAGCAGAAAATATCATTAGAAACACAGTATGGGGAAGGGACCTGGGATGAGCGATGCCATTGTGGAGAATGAGAAGGTTGAGGTGTACTTGAATTACAATGTAGGCTTCAACGGAGGAGAGGTAGCTAAAAAAAGGCGATGAAACAATGAAAGGTAGCTGATGTGAGTGAAGAAGGGGAATAACTGCTCTCTTGGCCCTGAGAGGAAGAGGTTAAGTTATTTCTCTTCACAAAATAAAGTCTAATAAATTTATGAAGATATTCTATACTAATACTAGGAGGTTTATTAGTTGTTACATTAAGATCTATAAATATGTGAAGTGTGTGTGTGGACATGGTGTGAGTTGGAGGTCTGGTTTCATTTTCATTAATAAAATATCCATTTGAACCAGCCCTATTTATCAAAAAGGCTTTTATCTTCTTACTTGTCTTGTATGCCAACCGTGTAATAAAACAAAAGTCCATGGATGTGTGGGTTTGTTTCTGGACTCAATTTTATTATATAGTTATATTTGTCTATCCTTGAGTCAATATGAAACCACACTGTCTTAATTACTGTAGCTTCATAGTGAGCATTAATAACCAGTAAATTACCTTCCCCATCATGTATTTTTTTCTTCAAGAGTGACTTCAATATTTTTTATCTTCAATATAACCCTAAAATATTAAAAAAAAAAAAAAAGAAGCTTGCTGGTTTGCACAAAAGATACATTTGTATTCATGTGACTGAGGAACCTACAAACCGTTCTGCAGTGGTTGTAGTGATTTACATTCCCACCAGCAGTAAGTATATACACCTTCTTTATACCCACAAAAATTAAACATTAAAAAATATTTAAAACTCTAAAAAAGAAGTTTGTTCTGATTGTATTGAATACATAGATAAGTTTGTGGAGAATTAATATCTCTAAAAATTCAAATAAATGAATACGGTATATGTTCCACTTATTAGATCTACATACATTTCTCTCATTAATGTTTTACGGCTTTCTGTATTGAGATTTTCTGTATCTTCTATTCACTTATTCCTTAACATTTGATATATATATATATATATATATATATGAACCAATTTTTGCTCTGCCTCATTATAAATTATATATATATATATAATTTTTGTAAAGTGTTTTTTCCATATATTTGAACAAACCTCTATTTTAAGTGGTATAGTTTAAAATTTCATGTTGTAAAAAAAAAATTCATGTTGTAAATGTTGTAGTTGGCATACAGATTTTTGTTTATTGTCCTCATATTCTCCTACCTGGATAAATTTATTTATTAATTTAACTAATTTATTCATAGTATATTGTCTGCGCATAAGTTTTTTTTTTTCATTATAATGCCTATATATATTTTATTTGTTTTTCTTGATTTTTTTCACTAGTTATGAACTTACCACAAAATTAGATAGGATGTAGAAGCAGTGGTAGGAGGCAACTTTGTTTCACTCATCTTAAATAAAAAAATTAAAACATTTCCAATTAAGTATGATGTTTGCTGTAAATTTTTGTTTGTAGTTTCTACTAATTAAGGAAGTACCATATATCAGCAGTTTAATGAAAAATGTTTTATTATTATTATATGTTAAATTTCATCAGGTACCTTAGCTGGCTTTGATAGAGTTAATCATACAGTATTATCTTTTATCCCTTTTTTATTTTAAAAGTATATTGTTATGAGATTACAAATTTAGATTTGTTATATATTCAAAGTGGTTTGAAACTTATTATTAGTGTGGTGTCCTTTTCTCTCTCTAGAACACTGTATTTTAAAAATATACTTTCCATCACATTAATGTAATTATTTCCTTTTCCTTTTGGTTACTAATTTCTTAATGCATTTTATCTATAATTGCCTTAATAACTTTCTGTATCTTTATAATTTGCACACATATTACATTTTATTTGTATTTGTTTAAGAGTACAAATGCAATCTTGGTTTTCAGTGTATCAACCACACAATTAATGTACGTTGTATACATTAAGTAATTTCTCATCACTCATCCCACCCTTTAGCCCCCTCCAGCTGAGTCTCCAATGTATATCAATCCACACTCTATGTCCATGAGCACACATTATTTAGCTCCCATTATTAAGTAAGAACATGTGATATTTGACTGTTTTTTTGAGTTGTTTCACTTAAGACAATGACTAGTTCCTTTCACACTGCTGTAAAAGACAGGATTTCATTATTTTTTGTGGGTGAATAGTATTCCATTGCATAGACATACTATATTTTCTTTATCCAATCATCCATTGCTAGACGTTTAGGTTGATTCCATATCTTTGGTCTTGTGAGTAGTGCTGTGATAAATATATGAGTGCAGTTATTTTTTGATATAATAATTTATTTTACTTTGGGTAGATACCCAATAGTGGGGATGCTGAATCAAATCTTACATAGTCAAGTTTTAATATTATATCAACTCTCATAATTATTTTATATTTTAATTGGAGCACTTAGTCTATTTAAATTTAGTGTATTTACTGATATATTTGGGTTTAAACATGCCATCTCATTTTTGGCCTTTTATTTGTTTTATTCCTATTAGATGACCATTTTACTCTATTTAGTATTTTAGAATTATTGAGAAAGTTTGATTCCAGTTTGCCTTCTCTTAATTTGGTAGCTATTTATTTATTGATACGCACTGTCAATACTCATTTATATTGTCCCACTTATTTACCCTTTTCATTGTCTATATTGTTTCTTGAATTGCCAAGTTGCTATCCGGTAACATTTATTTCTGCAGAAAGAAATCTTTAATGTTTCCTTAAAGAAAGTTTGCTATTAACTACATTAACAAGTTTTGTTTGAATGAAACTATTTATTTCAATTTCATTCTTGAAAGCTATCTTTCTTTGGCATATAATTCTGTATATAATTAAGTCCTTTAGACACATTGAAATATGATTTTATTCTATTCTATTCTATGTTCATTACTTCTGAATAGTAGTTGTTCCTTTGAAAATTGTTGCTTTTATTCCTAAGGATTTTAAGAATACTTTTCTCTCATTGGTTTTACAGTGTTTTTGTGCTCATTTTCCTAAGGGTTATTTTCCTTTTATATATTCTTTTTAGAGATCTTAGGGGTTATTTCATATACAAGTTGATGGGTTTCATTAAATTTAGGGAATTTTCATCTATTATGTCAAATATATATTCTGCCCCCAATGTTCTACTTAACTTTCTTCACATAAGAGCTTTTCAGTATGTCCTATACTTCTGTTATTCTTTTATGTAGGTATATTTTAACTTAAGAGAGACAGGATCTCGCCTTGTTGCCCAGGCTGGAGTGCAGTGTTATGATCATAGCTCATGATAACCTCGAACTCCTGTGCTGAAGTGATCCTCAGTCTCTTAAGTATATATGACTATAGGTGCATGCCATCATGTCCAGCTAAATTTTTTAAAAACATATTTGTAGAGAGAGGGTCTCACTCTGTTGCCCAGGCTGGTCTCAAGTTCCTGGTCTCAAGCAATCTCTCCACTTTGGACTCCATAGCTCTGGAATTACAAGCATGAGTCACCACACCCAGCCATCTTTTTACACATTTTTCATCCATGTTTTCTCTCTCTAGCTTCATTCTGTAGCTAGATAAATTTACATTTTCCACTAAGGGCATCAGATCAGTTTCTGTTTAGATTGCCTTGATGGCAGCACCAGATAGGTTGTCTTTAGCCATAATCAAGTCCTCCAGAGTGTGAGCATCATCCTCCTTGGGCGAATCTGAAAGATGTACTTCTTAGTCTTTTTATCAGGTAGGGAGAACTTGATCAATCTTTCCATCAATGTGGCCCTGTATGATAACTGCTGGATCCAAAGTTTCTATTCGGTTTGTGGCCATGATAACTTTTACATCTCCCCATGAATCAAATCAATACAACTGGTTCAACAGTTCCAATATCGTGGGCTGAATCTATCTCTCACCATCAGAATTTGAGTCATATCGTTTTGTCCCAATGTTGTCAATTTCATCGATAAAAAGAATGGAAGGTGCATGTTCTTTAGCAACTTGGAACAATTCCCATATGAATTTGGGTCCATCACCTAGGTATTTCTGAACGAGTTAATAACCCACTTGTTTCAAGAAAGTGGTTAAGTTTGCTACTGCTTTGACTAACAAGGTTTTACGTGTGTCAGGTGGATCATTGTGAATGATGCCTTTAGGGTCATAATATTCAGGATTGGTGAGAGGAAGCTCCACAGATGTCTTAATTTTCTGAATTTGGTTGTCTAACCCCTCAATATCAGCATAGGTCTCATGGGAGGCATTTTTTACCTTCATCACTGTGACTAGGGAATCCATATCATCTATCATCACCCTTATTACAGAACACACCTTGTAGTAGAGCAGGACCAAGCAGCAAGATTCCAGCAGATCTTTGTCTACAAATGAAAGAATGCTGACAGTGTTCTGAGCCCACAGGTGTAGACACAATAGTGTGATTGTTATCAATGATCTCTTCCAAGATTCCTATTGACATCAGGGTGCCCCTCAGATCATCCACTTTTGACATTTTCTCCTCTTGCTTTTCTTCTAATTATCTCATTTGTTCCTAATTTCTAATGAATTCTTTCTCTATGAGAAGATAGTCTTTAATTCTCTCTAACTTCAGTAATTTTAGGTGGCACCAAGTGTGAGATATCACCAGTGGCAGTTTGCTGGCAGGATCTGGTCTCTTTGATTTCTTGTTGTTTTACCCACTTAAGTTGGTACAGGAGGTTCATATTTCTTTTTATTGTCCTTGTCATCCTTCTTGCTATCTCCAAGACCCTGACCACCACTCTGACTATTACTCATTTTGCCTTGGCCACTCAAGCAGTTACTGCTAGAAGTCCACTAATTTCTAAATATCATTTATTATACTCTCAGCTATACATTGTTTTTTAGCTTTCAAGTCTTGCTCAAAAGTTTCTATTTTGTTTTTATATCTTTGAACAAATTATTTAAAAATATATCTGGGGAGAGAGATCCAAGATGGCCGATTAACAACAGCTCAGGATTGTAGTTCCCAGTGAAAGCGCAGAGAGCGAGTGGACGCCGCACTTTCAGACGAATTTTTGTTGCCCACAGACTAGGAGATTCCCGGCAGAGGAGCCACACGGGTCGCCAGCGCAACTTTTTTGGCCGGTGCGGCTATTTTGCCGGCGCCCCAGCACGGCGCTTCTCAGCACGGAGTATACGGGACGACTTCGGCTCGGCTGGTCCCATCCCCACAAGGAGAACAGCAATTGGAAGCGCTGAGGACTGAGAGTTTCACAGTAAGCACAACTGAACGGAAAAGGTCCAGCTGTGCGGGGAAGGGGCGTCCGCCAAAGGAAAACTAAGAAACAGAAAAAACTTCATCACCGGGCAGAGAGATCCAAAATGGCCGATTAACAACAGCTCAGGATTGTAGCTCCCAGGGAAAGCACAGAGAGCGAGTGGACGCCGCAATTTCAGACGAATTTCTGTGGCCCACAAACTGGGAGATTCCCGGCGGAGGAGCCACACGTGTCGCCAGCGCGACTCTTTTGGCCGGCGCCCTGGAGCGGCGCAGCGCTTCTCAGTGCAGAGTATACGCGACTGGGCGCCCTTTGAGTCGGCTCGGCTGGTCCCACCCCAACAAGGAGAACAGCAATTGGAAGCGCTGAGGACCAAGAGTTTCACAGTAAGCACAGCTGAACCTGGGAAGACCAAGCTCTGTGGGGAAGGGGCGTCCGCCAAAGGAAAACTAAGAAACAGAAAAAACTTCATCACCAACAAGCCGGACGT